>JAUYWI010074831.1:0-13877 GCA_034780595.1 Parotoplana pacifica | reverse complement strand
ATCTTATCAGTAGAAAATTCCATGATTCAATAACAATAGCTCTTAATCAATAAATCAAATATTCAAATTCAAATATCTTATTCCAATTGACCAGAGACATAAGTATACATTTAAAAATAACCAGAGTTATAAAATTTATAAATATGATAAAGATTGACCAGAGACATGAGTATACATTTATAAATAACCAGAGAGTACTAAAATTTATAAATATGATAAATATAAATATAGGTATATAAATATATATAGTTTCAAAATAACCAAAAAACAGATATTAATTACGAATCACTCTATATCATATCTCAAGATTCATACCCTCTTCCAAAATGCTAGAATCGATACTGATACACTTATAATGTGAATAATATTTTCGCTCCTAGAAAAAAATAAATCAGTGTTCTTCATACAAATGAATGTAATATATCTAAGGAGTTCCTTGAGTTTCCTTGAATGTATATATGTAATATGTATCTCTGTTAGAGAGATCAAAAGTAAACGTCTTGTTACACAAGTGGTGCGTATGGCGCCAGGTGCCATCAACAAGTGCCAAAAATCTACATTAATATTTTTCCTATACTGAAAAATATCGATATAAAAATTAAAAGTATCGAAAACATTTTTTTAATGTTCAAATTATTTGTTGGGAATATCCAAATTAACAGTTTTGATAGTTTTAATTCGAAATTATAAATAACTTCAAAATTAAAATTATCATCAATGTTAGTTTTAATAAACCGAATAATTTGAAACTTTCAGGAAATTGTTTACGATATTTATAGGGGGCTCCACTCATCATCAACCGCCAATTGACAACCTCTTAGTCCATACCTTGACCACATATCAGGGGGGTCGGAGGTGGGTTGTCTAAATCGGAACCCTGTCTACCAAGTAACTTAAAAGGGCGCCACAGCTGGGTCTCGCACCAGGTACCTCCCGATCCGTAGTCCAGCGCGCTAACTACTCGGCTACCAGCTGAAGTTCTCGGTGTGTCAGATAAATTTAAAATATATACTTCTTAGGTCATCCACACTAAATTTGAAGTGTATCGGACAAAGTTGAATGTTTATTTAATGACGTCATAGAATGTTTTTTTCACCAAAAAATATTAATTGTTAATGTTCTCAAACTATTTGTGTATGAAATTTCAAATCTATCTATTGAAGTATGACTTTCAAGTAGCCTATTTTTACTTTAAATCGTAGGCCAAAATGATCGGAACCCCTAGAAATTAGTAAATTCATAGGATTTTGATCAATATATTAAATACAGGGGTGCATATAAGTCTCATTACCTAAATAAATAGAAAAGTCAAAACAATATTAACATGAACATGAATTGATTAAACATGATTACATAACGAATACAATAGGTTCATTCAATACAAATTTCGGATCTTTTGACAACAGAATATGCAATTCTCTGTCACCATTGAGAAACCGAAACTCTTTCTCTATTGATCGCCTTATTTTGTGGGCTTTTTGAATGTTACCCTGTGAATAGACAGGTTCTTTTAAAATCCCCTACATGGAATAATCACAGGGAGTGAAGTCAAGCGATCTTGCTGGCCACTCTATTTTACCTCTTCTACCTATTCATGTTTAAAAAAATTAAATCAATTTCGGACAGGCAAAGAGTGGAGAGGAGCAATGGAGATTTATGGTTTCTAGATGCAGCAAGCAAATCTATGATTTTAATAACTCAGTTTTCTATTTATTTGAGCAAAGAGACTCCTGTATATTGATCTATATTACTACTTCCGATTAGTAATCTGCTTTTTGACCTCATTATACTTTTGAGGGTAGGCAAAACTCTTTCTTTATGTGGGGCATTTTAAAAATTAGTAACGTAATGGAGAATATTGGAGTTTTAAAACCACATGGTGTTTATCATTCAAAATAATCATACCAAAAATATTGAGTAAGAACCTAATTTTGGGTACATAAACAATTTAATGGGCCGCCATAACCTTACAATTAAGGCGCTAACATAGCATGGTTATCTGTTAGATCAGTCATTTGTTAGAAAATACAATATCGGTCTAACAAATGACTGGATTACAATTAGCTAACAGAAGACCGTAATTGTATTTTTAAACGAATAACCAAAAGCATTTGTTTAACAAATGACCGGTTGGTTTAACAAGTGTCAGCATCTGGGCATGTATGAGCATTGATTATTTCAGGTTTTGATTAATACTTTGTTCTATCCATAAAAATATATAAAGGTCGTTTTGGCAATATTTCAAATTATGGATTTTTTTAGTGACCAAATTCTAACTCTACCCTTTTAGGAGCGTGCCCTGTCCACATGATTTTCTGTGTGCACCTTTGGCCAGAGAAAATAAAAAATAATGTGGGCATGGTATCTACAGGAACCTTTTATATAAAAAATAAATATATTTGTTTCTATAATAAAACCAGAAATGATTGTGTAATATCATAGTATGCCATTATGACCAGTTTTCATTTAAAAAAGCACCTGAAATATATTATGACCATCTTCCACCATGGATTCATCCTTATTTTTTACAGCTGCAGTTCAATTTATTATTTTAAAAAGTCATATTTTGGCATTTATCAAATATGTACAGATGGAGTTATTCATTCACTTTAAAACACTTTCCTGGCAACACACAACATTTTTAGAATGTATAAGCATTGTAAACATTTAGGAGTTATATTCAACCAATGTCCCACTCATCTTATCACTATGTACAATCTATGTATATCCTTTTTTGGTACCTACTAGGTACCTACCTGTGAATATCTATATATGTATATTCATTGAAGTGCACGGATCATTTAGTTTCAGTAACTTGTGTTAAATATTTTATTATTCAAATTGACATTATAATACATACGAAATAGACCTTTTTGACTATTGGGGTCTATAAAAATATGTGTTTTCTTTATAGAATTTGATTATTTTTAATATTCTGATTTTACATTGTTTGACAGTAATTTCTTTTCATTCAGAAACGATGAATCCAAAAGTATATTTCTTTCAAGATAAAGTATTATTAAAAAGGTTAGTCATTTAGTAATTATATGAAAAGGTACAAATCCATGTTCAAATTTCAGTAATCTGGTTCATTATACACACATTTTAAAGATTCAAAATGTCTCAAAAATCAGTGTACACAAGTGATTATTTCAGATTGTAGTTTTCTTCAAGTATAAGTAAACCACCATAACCCAATTTCCAAAAATTTTAGTACAGAATTTCTGCAATTCTATTGGTAGTTTTAAATACATATTATATTCTATGAATAATAATTCTGTGGGTAAATACTAAAATTTATAAACATCTCATTTCACTATCTCTATTACCATATTGAGTTAAATTAAAAAATGCACTACCAGCAGGATGGAGCTTCTCCACATTATTCATGAACAGCAAGACAAATTCTTGATGACAGACTTAATGGTCGGTGGATTGGTCGTCACCAATAGAGTGGCCAAAAAGAAGTCCAGATCTGACTCCATGCGATTATTGATATTGGCCGTACATCAGATCATTGGTTTTTTAAAACAATCATCAATATACAAATGTGGATGATTTGAGAGAAGTAATTGAACAAAAGATTCAGGATATTCTATTGAAAATGTATCGAGCATCTATGAGAAATGTTGAGAAGAGAGTTCAACTGTGTTATGGTGCAGAGGGTGCAGTTTTTGAATAGATGTTATCATAATTATTGTATTGTTTAATTACTCTTAATTATTACTGCACATTGTTTCTTAACTGTTTTAGTTTAAATAATAAATGATATTATGGATTACAATATTTATTATTTAATTCTGTACTAAAACTTTTGGAACAAACGGTATTTCCAAGTTTACGACTTTTTGTGCTGTGTTGACTGTCTATTTGCTTCAAAGTTAAGCGATAGTATTTTGTTTGAAGTAGAAGTTAAAATGTTGTCATCCAAAATTCTCCAATATTATGTTTGTTGTCCAGAATCTCTAAAATGTGATATTATTTGTCTATTAGGCGTCGATCTAAATTATATTCTTAAAATTAAAATGCTATATAAATTATGCTAAATGGGGAAAACACTTGAAATCCAAAGAAATGTTACAACCAAGGACACCAGCTATAGCAGTGATAACAAAGTTGAAGTGAATCTCATAATAACAAATAAGATGCTATTACAAAAACCAATTAGTTAAATTGCTTTCAGTATTTTGAATAGAATACACAGAGATGCACAAATTAAAAAAGTATTTAAAAAATGAAATCACATTTATTGCCATTGAAATTGTTTATCAGAACGGATATTGGTCTAATGAGAATTTATTTTATCACACTTAAATGAAACCAAGCGTTCTATTTTGTTTTACTCCCTTTATTATTTGATTGAGATTCTTCAATAGATGCCTAGTGGTCAGAAACCTTACAGTTATCCCCCTTTCCTACAGAAATCAACATCACTACCTATCTCTTCCACCGGTTCAAAAGGTAATTCCTGTTTATCGAACAAGGAATCTTAATTTAGGTAACGTCAGCATATTTTATACTTACAATGTTACAACAGATAATTTTTTTATGTACATAATAATACTTATCTTCTCTCTCTCTCTCTCTCTCTCTCTCTCTCTCTCTCATAATTAATTTAAATGTTTTAAAAAACTAATATGCGTAGATTTTAGTAAGATTTCATTTAAATAGAAATAGAATTTTATATAAAACTTAGTGTGGCTCTGGCGACATTTGGAAGTGGATGGAAAGATTCGCGCCATTGATAGTGGATCATTCTAGATCAAAACCATAATAGAGAAACCTTTCTTTATGATCAAGGTAGAAACCAGTAGGTACATAAAAATCTATGGACTTTAATATCCGACCTCGATGAGGTATATCTCTAATCCCTATAGCAATAAGTAAAACTCGCTCATGCTCCTGAAGATAAATGGAATGATATTTTAGTCTCTATCAAGACTAACTTCATATTCATTTTATTATATTATGTCTGCAATGCGATTACATTATAGAATGTAGGTACACCTATATTATACAAAATGGTATACCTATAGGGAAATTTAAAATTAATATATAATAGCCATCCATCTAAATCTAATTTATATGTAGCATTTTTTGACAGAATGAATGAAATACATAGCGATTTTATAATTGGGATTTGAAGAATTCTAAGCAAAAGGTAATTGAAGTTCTGACAGAAAACTTGTTTGTAAATTGGAGCTCAAATGTTTCATTATGATTTACATAACAAACATAATAGATTTTAGATTCTTTCAATAGTTGCATATGATTAGGTTTATTTATCGTTTGTATTTATCTTTGTCTTAACATTTCTTTTGGAAGAATTCTAGATCCTACTTTGATTAGTTACATTATTAAACGAAAGTGGAGCTATTTCATTTTCAAAATAATATTTTTAAGTAATAATAGTTGAATATTATTTGTAATCATATTACACTATTTTATTTTATATCTTAGACAACATTTATAAAAAAAAACAATCAATATAAAAATAGATTTAAAACTAAGCAGAAAGTTTCCCAATGATCAAAACATCTTTTTTAAACATTTCTTATTTTTATTAAATATTTTATATGAAATGTTTATTTATCTTTTTACAATATTTTAATTAATTATTTACTGTTAACTAATTGTGTATCTGTTGATTCTAGCACGATGAATCCAAAACAATATTCTGATTAGAACGACGCACTGATAGTGTTTTAGTTTAAAAAATTCTATAAGACCAATTTTTAACTGAAATAACGTGATCTGAATTGATGTTGGCTAGCTTGATCCTTTGTTGATCCAGTGATATCGATTGCTCTAATTTGAGGAGGAAGGTGGCATTGTTGCTGTTGTCAAGAGGACGCTGCTACAGCAGAATGTTATCAGGATGTGTGAAATGGAAGCTGCCACATGTCACCTTAACTGCAAACATTCTGCTAATTTGTTTTGGTGAGTAGATTTCTTGATATGTAGGTATATAAGCTGCCTCTATTTGAATATTAATTGATAACAAATTGGGATTTTTTCGAACTTAGTCGAGAATTTATTTTAATAAATATATCGAATGTAATTTTATTGAAGGAAATGTGACTAAGATATACTTAGTATTGTATTTTTTTTAAATATTTAGACTTTTTTTGTTTACTATATGTAGTTACAATACTTTGTTTCTACTTGTACAAGCACGGACGATAAAGTAAACTATTAATTATATAATTAATTACAACTCATCTTTAGATTAAATTAATTTTAAAATGAATGTATTTCCTATTATCTAATAAAAACCAAAAGTAAATTTCATCTTTGTTATCCACTTTCTACTGGATATATATCTCTGAATAATTTCAACTTTTGGATATACAGCACAGAATAAGCTACGTTAAGAAAAATCATATTTATAGCTTCAAATAAAACTTTTATTTAGTAGTTATAATTATAGGTCAGGGATATACTAGTATGTCTTCTGTTATAGGTATTTAGAATATTTTATATTGGACATACATATTATATTAGATTATCTAATGAGTATACATATTATAGAGCTTATTTCATTTTAACAATAATCTCAAACTAGTTGAAGTATCTTCATACTTTGGTAGACAAAACTGATTCCCCCCGAGGCGTTTTCCTGTTATTGTTATTAAATTTCCTTTTAAACTCTTTTCCATCGTTTTATTCATTGATTATAATGGTTTATTTATAAAATACGACCAATGTCTTTCAGAATTTCCTGTAAATCTAGTTTTGTTAAATTTTGGCTTTATGTTGACATGAATGTCCCAAACTTTTTATATTTTTAATTGATTTTTGAAAGTAAAATGTATTGACCAGTCATATCCGTCTGTCTTTGTTGTAATCATTCTTATTTTACACATTGTGAAATACGATAAGATTGTACTAGACATTAAATGATTTTTGAGCATATTTTAGTTCATATTGACCAATTTGTGAAAAATCGTAGTAATCTAAGACGTCACGGTATGAAGTTAGAAAAATCAAAGGTACTTTAGGTTTCCATCCATAAATTTCCCAATACCTATTGAATTTCATTTTAAAAACTTTTAGATTTTTTTTGTAATCTGTATACAAGAATGGGCATAAGTTAGCGGTCAATTATTATATCAAATCTAAAAAAAGAAATCAAATGATGTGGTATCATATGTAAAATATATGTGGTAGCCAATCAATACAGCCACGTCTCATTAAGATATTCACCTATGTATGTACATATTTTAAAAAAATGGAATGGTGCCCCGTCTTGTTAGAACAACAGTTTGCTGAAATCATTATACTTTTGAAACACAGAAAGAACATTCGGTTATAAACAGTCCAATATTTTAGAAATCTGAAAAGTTAAATTTGTACAATAATAGACTGGTTACTTAATGCCCATCCCTGTGTAATACTTTTAAAAAAAAAATTAATAATTAATAGAAGCAATTTCTGATTGCATAAATGCACACATTTATATAAGTTTTAAAATTTTCTATCCGAATTTTTTACTTTCATGTTGTACCCTAGTGAACCTAAAAACCAGTGGTTTATTGATTGTTTGTACGTATTTTCCACTGGCAACATACAATTTGAACATACTGGATGTTATATCAAACAACAAGAATAATAAAAATGTGTATAGGAGAACGCCTTTTACACAAATTAACTATCTTTAGTAAATTTGTAACGTCCCTTTTGACGTGACAATTTTATTAATAATTAATTATAATTTTATATAACTATACTATTTAGGTATCCGTATCACTTTTTCCAAACATCTGTATTTTAATTGAATATTTTTTAATATGTTGTCGTGGATTCTTAATTTCATTCAAAAAGAAATATTCTAATTTCTATGTATGTCGGTATAGGTACATGATACCTATGGTACCAAAGGTTGTATTTCTGAATAACAACATACTCTGAGACTTGAGGGGTGTCCAGTGTATTCTTGAGTAGTCTTGTGGGTTTTGTAGCCCTACATTTTCAAAAGCAATAGAAAGAGTGGGGTCATGAATTGGTCTTTGAAAGTAATTTTTTAATGTCCATTAAACTATAATATCTCTTTGATGGCCACTTGGGATAGCAGCAAACATTAATTTCTAATCACATTTAGATGATTATAACCAAACAAATTTCAACTGTCTTTGTTTGTGTGTGATTGGTTATGTGCGAGAAATTCGGGTAACTTATTTATACCCTCAGTTGGGTCATAAATATAATTTATGATTTTTTATAACTCGTAAAATGTATTATTATATTTTTAAACATTAACATTCATTACCTATTGCCTAAATTTTTAAGAATTAGATGTATTTAAATTTTTAATTCTTATATTAAAAGTACGTAAGTAAGTAACTAATTTTTGTTTATTAAAAAATATATATTTCAGTCTTTTAATTTTTAAATTATTTTTTAAATTTTTACTTAATTATATTTTTTTAATTACGGTCTAATAAAAATTAAATTAAAATATTTTTAAAGCTTACCTAAAGGACAGAATTTAATTTTTATTAGGTATTTTATAAAGATATGCTTAAAAGGTATTTATAAACAACTTTTCTAAAAAGTATTTCGAAAAAATATTATTAAATTTCAGGAATATAAAATACTTTTTGGCAAATACACTCTTAGTTCAAAATACCATTTTTTCTAAAAAAAATTAAAAAAACCCTAAGAAATGACTTTGACAACATTTATTTAAATGACTTTGACAACATTCATTAAACTTAACTTTTGGGGTTTGTCTGATGTTGTTGATATTATAATTTAGATTTTAAAAGATTGTCAACTTAATTTTAACTTAATCGGAATAGATTATTTGTAAAAATGAAGACTGCTCAAAACTTTTGAAACATAGAATTAATAAAACTGAATCGTTTCGTTACGTCTTTGTAAAGATAAAACAATGTAACAATTTCATTTTCTAAGTAGTTTTAAATTGAATTATTGTAATATTTATGCTGTATGGTGCCTATATCATCTACAGGATAGTTAGAAATTACTACAATCTTAGAGAAAAGTAATTATCCAGTTATATACAATAGAAAATTTAGTAATGTTTATTTAAAGATAAAACTAAGAAATATTCACCTGAATGTTTGCTCGAATATGTACTAATAAAAGATCGAATATTGCCCAGATATGTATATTAATATTATTGTTAAGAGAGGTAGCTATGTTATTGTCTCTGCAATTTTTATGTTGTCCAACAATATGTACTCGTAATTTTTTTAATCTATGTAAAATTTCATTTCCATAAATATATTATATTAAAATGTATTAAGAACAAATATTTGTGTCGTCATATTAATTTGATTTATGTAGTATCTATAACAAAAGCACGCACGGTGAGTGCATGACTGATTAGGATGTGTCTACTTTTTGAATCCCATTAACATTAAGGTTGAAGAAATTTTAGGAAGTAATTTTCTGCGAGTATGCAACAAAATTAATTGTTGAATATTAATAAATAAAGCAGATAATCAATAAACAACATAAGCAACCTGCGGATATTTTTATAGTTCTATCTCGATTTCCGTTATGTCGCCGCCTTAGCATCATCGTATACTATACTACCATAATCTTTCTGCCATGTCAAGATTTGTTATTTATGAGTTAAAGTTGCCATCCAGATTATGTCTTCGCCATATAACAAAGCTCCAAGAAGTTGAGCATGTCAATCACGCAACTTTGACCCGATTAACTGCTACTCTTTGTTAAGATAACAACTATACAGTATAATGAGAAGTTTTACAATATACAGACACAAACATGAGGTATGGAAGATAGCAATTTTAAAAAATAGGTGTTTCGACTCAAGATGAAATACTTTAGATAGGATTATAGTTACTCTAAAATATTAAATTTTGGTACAGTAAATATTGATCATGTTGTTTTAATTTTTTTTAGCTAAACACAGATTTTATATTTTGATAAAAGATTGCAAATTGTCGTTTTTTTGTGACAACGAAATTATGATTCATTGTTATTTTAACCAAAGTTTTTCGTTCTGTTAGTTCCCATTCGTAGTGTTTTTCTTGTATTCCATATTTATGGGTTCCAACTGTTTTTTAGAAATTTGAAATACGATTTCAAATATTTCTACTAATTTGAAGGTTCAAATACTTATCCTCTAATTAGGCATGTATTATTTTGTTGTTATTTTAATATGATCATTATTATTGTCATTTTTTATGTAAAAACAAAATTATTTTATATATTCGTTTTGAGAAAAAAGCCTAAAATTTTGGAGGATAAGTCTCGCGCATTCTAAATCAAGATGCTACTTTTTTGTAGAGCAAAATACATATTTGCAAGTTTCGAATTTTATTTCGATACATAAATTCAACCTGCCCGAGTATTAAATAGATTACATGTACTGTTCAAATTTTCAATAAAAATTAGAATGTATAGTTGTACTGATCTATTCAATATTAGGAAATTTAATTGGTCTACCGATTTATACACTGATTAATTGCGTATTTATCCTATTAGGTATAGTTAATTCTGAGGTAATCTCATCCTCCTCAGGTTAAATAGAAAAAAATGAAATAAAGTGAAGATAATACCCAAGTAACAGTAAATTTTTGGAGGAGTTGGTGTTTATTATTTAAAAAAATGAGTTGACTGAATCATCGGTTCTGAGTCTCGTGATTGTCTTTGTATAGCTTTTTTCAATATGATAACTGTTTTTAGAACATAAAAATTTAACAAAATTGTTTTTTTCTACTGTGTTGTCTGTAAATATTATCTTCTTTGTTGAGAGGAAGTTATTGTGTCAAAAATGTATAGTGCAGATGACACATATCAAATTTAGATACCTACCTTAAGTGCATGTGCTAGTATCAAAAAACATTTATCATGACACTTTTGTCATAAATTACACGGTAACTAAGGTTTTGAGCTAAAACAATGAAATTATTTTTCCATAACGGACATTCTCAAGGTTTTCAACACTAAAATTAGCACTAATTTAAGTAACCAAACCATTGTTGGTCTAAGGACCTATCTATGTTATAGTTGGTACGTATATAATTAAGCAATTGGGTACCAAGCTCAGTTTATTTAGTGAAATGTATTTGTGCTACCTGATTCAAACAAAAGTACCCACTGATCTTTTAGATCAGAATATTTTTAAACAATGAAATAAATTAAAATATTTAATTTTCTCTAAATGAAATATTTTTATATAAAATGTAATCTAAGTTACGAGTAATTCAAAATTTAAATGATAAATGAAATACTAAGAAATTGTGGGATATAATTGTGGATATAATTAGGAAAAAGATGTATAAACAGATGACTTTATAAATAGGTATTATACTTTTACTAATTTTAAAATGTTTATTTAAAAACACTACACATATAGCCATAGCGTCAGTGCTAAAGAAATGTAATCATTTTGATTTACAAATTTATAGGATTTTATAAATATCTTAGTAGGTAAATGTACTTGAACTGTTTCTTGTAGCAGTTTAAAGTGTTGTCTTAAAAAGATGTTTTATATTATATCACTTTATTAATATTTCTGTTTGTAACTGGACATAATGCATAAGTTGCAGGTTGTGAAATCTTTATTAGTCATCCGAGCCATGAAATGGCAAACTCTTCTGAAAATATTAAGTTTATATGACTCTAAAGTAGTGCAATCTTGGTATTATGCAATCGCTTATAGATATCTAATATGTTTCTCCCAGTTTAGATTGTGTGAAACGTATGTTGCGATTTTATTGGACCTACTTTGTTCATTGTAAGGATTTCTTTTATATAATACAACGTCTACTCTACAACATTGGGTGACTAGCTGCAAGTGGGCTATATATGTAGCTTTATATTTTAATATAGATTTTCTGAACATTTAAGAAAGCTTATCTCTTCATGTATTATTCATCAATTGCTTATGCTCCTCAATCAACATTCCACTAATTTTATATTTTTTTCCTTCCAATTGAAGTTACACCTTAGCTCGTTGAGTTTATAAAATATTTTTGATGTATTTTCTTAGCATATTTTGAAACTAACTGAGTGGAATGAACAATAGTGATTGCCTATATAAAACTAATTATCCATTTCAAAATTTCAAGTGTACAATTAGCACCTTTTCTTGTACCTATAATTGGGTGATTCAATAACGGATATTCTATTGACTAGAATAGAGAAAATCAATGAAATACATTTTGTACCTTTTAATTCTATTATTGGAAGATTAGGAACGAATAGAAATAAGATATTTTGATATTTTATATTAAATAAATAAAATACAAAAACTTTTTTTATTAGTTAATTATCAAGAAATTGTACATAATACTAACTTTGATTGCCAGATGTATATTTAAATAAAGCACACCTCGTATAGGTATGTGAAAAGTACAGGCAGCCTTGACATGGCTAACTGTTTATTTACTAATTAGTTTTTCATACTTACTAACTGTTTTGGTTTTGAGATATTTTGATATAAATAAAATAAAACACGATCGCTCTAGGCATACCACCATAGGTTTACTATTCTTTAAATATAAATTAATATCAAACAAATACACTATACATAGGTACTAATTTTTTCTCTTTCTAAATAATGAGAAAAAATTGAACCATTTTGTAGTAGGTACATATTCATCTTTTGAAGATAGTTTGCTCAAAGATTTCAATGTACATTTTTCATTGCTATTTAAATTGTCTTTACTCATCAATATTACTTATCACTCAAATAATAATTTAGTAGAAGAATGTCAAACCTTGTAGGAATTTAGCTAAGTATCTTTACAATTGCTCTAAATAAAATAAATTAATCTTCGTTGCCTATTCCTCATTTTGTCGGGCGGCATTAGGTATGGGTACGAGAGGCTGGTATGTCACTGCAAATTATTGCAGTTAATCACTGATCACAATTTTGTGGTAATCAATTCGGTAGGATAGCTGCTTGTTACGCATCCAATATCTATATTTATCCATATATGCGAACGTAGGAGCTTTTGTAGTTTGACTAAAATAAATTATGGTTTGATTTTAGAGAGTTGTTCCTATATTAGTGCACAAAACATACGTGAATGGAATACTTTGAGGGAAAACGGACTTTTGTTACCTACTTGCATTCAACTATCATGTTAGGTTTTTTCAATGTAAACAAAACAGAGAACATTTGGTTAAGAATTTCATTGTTTGGATAAGTAGGTACACAAAAAGAATTGTAAGGGTACTTAGAAAGTATTAGATTTCTTATGTGGTGTCTATTATAACTATCTATTTAGTTAGAAAGCTATTCTAATTACATTTGAGTATTAAAATTTCAAGTAGCTACAGGCATAACATAAGGATTTTTGGAGAAAAGAATTAGTCTTTTTTACGATTTGAGTTGGATTGAAATAAATAAATCTTAATTTGTTTATTTTATCTTTATTTTGACTTTCTCTTGGTTCTGTAAATGGTATTAATTTGAGGGTTAGTCTATGTGGTTTGAATCTGCTATTGATTTGCATCGGTACAGTTCAAGAGCTGACTCGGCTGACAGTTGAGGAATTTATTTGGGAATGATCTATCGAGGATATTAAATAATTTTATTATCAATATGAATTTTTATATTTTGATCGCGATCAAAGAATAAACTTATGCAAACTTTCTCTTAACCTGACATATTATCATTTCTGATTAATGTTTTTAAGTATTGTATCATGTCTATTTTCCACTTTGACATTGATCCAATAACTAAGTAGTGTGGAATACATACTTTGGACGATGTATATATTATATAATTTATGTACAAAGATTAAGTTGATAATAGAGAACTAGAGAAGTTAGATAGGATAATTTATACAGAGAGTAAGAATAATATGGTTAGCCCTCAGCAATGTCATTATAATAAATTAAAATATGAAAATTAAAGCCTTATTGCT
>JAUYWI010074820.1:0-13879 GCA_034780595.1 Parotoplana pacifica | reverse complement strand
TACATAGCATTTCGTCTTATCATTGTTATATAATATAAGTCAATAAATAAATGACGAAATCAGAATGAAAATATAATTAAAGTTACATAATACTAGCATTCATTTAATTACTTGTATAAATATAGATGTACAATAATCGTAAAATGATTACTGTTGAGATGGAAATTATTAGATCTTTGCGTAGTGGCGACACTTTATGCAATGAGGGCTACCAGTTACATGTAAATTACAAGTATACGAAAGGTGTATTGAAGATGTCGGCATATTAACTTCAAATTTAATGTTATAACACAAGAAGATGCCGTTGTGTCATCTATAGGAACTCACTATCATCCACCAAAAATTAACAAAATGACAATAAGGAAGGAGGCGCTTTCAGATGCATAACTGTAGTAGTAAACACTTTATTTGTTCAGCTAAGAAGAGTTTACAACAATGCGTTTAGAGAAGTCAATGTTAGATGAAACAATAATGGATGCATTGTCATCTCTTAACAAATACAGATTTACACTGTATCGAGCACGAACAAAGCGACTTCCAAAAGTTCACGTCAGGTCGCATTCAACGATATTCTTGCAATAGGTTTCAACGGGTAGATCCACTTACTGCGTGTTTTCCAGTTGAAATGTGGTCATACTTTGAACTTTAGATGGTATAGGAACTACAAACCCTTGGTGGATAAACTTATTTTCAGTCGCTGAAACAGAATTTTATAAAATTACATTTTTGACGCATCATTTGGGCTCAGTCCAAACACATTGGACCTTAATCACAGACTGGATAAAGTTAGGATATTTTTACTTGGCACACTTATAAGAATTATATACGTCAAATTTTAAAATGGTTCCCAAGAAATTTTTCTCCGAAAATCAACTTTCCAATTTTGCTATCTAAATATACCTATATGATTTTCAGAAATGGCCAAATTTAGAGACAACATTTCGTTAACTTTTTGGGGGTGAATATTTATTTCTGACATTTTAAACCGATGTTTAGCATGTAGTTTGGCATAATTCTCCAGGGTTTAAAAAATCAATTCATATATTTTTCTATGGCAAAAATTCAAAAAATGACTCTTAGGTTGCACCCTATGAACAAAAATCAATATTTTCAAAAACCCTGAATACATGTGGTACAATAAAATGTTAAATAACTTCATCAATATTTGAATTCAGAATCGATTTTTTGTATAAATATTTTTTCACCATTTTGACTCAACTTCGAGTTTTCAGGGCCATCAGGTGACTTGGGGGTGGGTCAGAGGTAAAAAAAATTCCATGAGAATTTAGTACACTGATACCATTTTTTTTCAATCGCTTGATGCGTTTTAAAACATTTACCGATTTTTGTCAAGGGGGATAATGACTCCTGTGACCACGAAGGGTTATTATTAGATATACACAGATACTATTAAATTGACTATTATTTCATAGATACTTTTATTTCAGAACTTACATTTTTATTTAATATATAATAAGACGAAATGCACTGACCTCGAGATTTCACGTACTATTTAGAAGAGATTGTTGTTGTATTACACATGAATAAATAAACAAATAATAATAGACGTTTTCATGACATCATAATAAAAATGAAATAAATAGCATATTTTCTTAAAAATTACATAATGTGCTAAGAATTTTTATAATATGAATACACAAAAGGTAACCTTCTCATGAATTTCCTAAAAAATAACTTGGGGGTACCTACTTTTTCACTACCTACTTTATTAAACAGTATGCATTAACTTCATTAACTTTCTTTTGTCTTTCTATGCTATTTTTAGCATCAGTAGGTACGTATGATAAATAAATTTTAGCTGTAGAGCAAATAATAATTAGTCCAAGTTGTATGTATGTATATACAAAAAATAAAGATTGAATTCCAGAAGTTGATTTCATCCTATGAGCTCTCTAGATTGACTCGTTTATCATTCATTAAAAAAAAATCAACAATGAATTTAACAAGGAACCCATGTGTACCAAGTAACAAACTAATCGGAAACGTATGATATGTAAGCATAATGGTGCCAAGTATGAGAATGGGGTTTATCAGCTAGGGGTTAACTATACTTTGTGTATAGGTACACTATAGTAAAAGAATTAAATGAAATAACCTATGGTGACATAAAGATTGAAATCGGGAACAGACAAAAAAAACGATTTTGGAAATATTATTTAATAAACTATAGGAATTAACACTCTTCCTAATATAGATCGGGGCCGGGCGGATAAAAAATATTGACTTTATCTAGTTGTCACATATATATTGTTGACTGGTTGCATTGTAAATCGCTTGTTGGAACAGCTGTATTAACCAACATGCAAATTTATTATTGACCTGTGGCTTTTTAATAATACTTTCAATTGACAATACATAATCACTCTCGCCACATTTTGATTCAGGTAGGTACATAAAAGAAACATTTAGTTGGTATTAAGTAAATTATCCTATGTACGTTAGTATTTTAAGGAGAATATTAGCTAGTTAACAGTTATCAATATTCCAACATGGAAAATATGGGGCGAATACAATTTACTGAAATACAAGTTGTAAAAGAAAGTGAAGAACGGAGTTCAACTAAACACACATTAAATTCTGACTGACCAGTCAACAATAATTAGATATTTGATCAGCGTCAAAAATGTCGGCTCTCGGTAACTATCTTATTTCCTAAAAAGTGATGTATGAATATGATAGGTAATTAACAGTTCATAAATACTTGTTTTGATTTTATACATGACAAGGAAAGTACACATTTACAAAAATTTATAATAGAAATATAATAATATACAAAATGAAAAAATGACAATTGAGATTATCACCTGCTCAAGTATGAAATTTAAAATTCCAAACCCTCAAATAGATTGATATTTTTAAAAGTAGAAAACAAGTTGTCACATTATTTATTACATGATTATTTTTTCACCACTAAAACTGATTAGGATATTTTGTATGTTAACTGCCAATAGACATGATTGTTTTTTTATGATGTACAGAGAAAAAGATAGATATATTTGGAATCAGTGATCATTCATATAACAGAATTAAGTCAATGCATGTAAGAATAATACTTTAGCTATGATGTATGTGGAATAACAATGTATTAAAATAAACTTAAAATTCTTAATATAAAGTTAGATAATGGTATATAAATAGAAAACAATTACTTGAGACACTGAAGATAAACTTCTTCCTATACATTATATTTCGGACTATATTAGAGCATAACTCTGTACATCTAGATATGTGTATGTATATATATTTTGGCTGAGTATGTGCTAAAGACGGCAAAAATATAATACAAGAAGATCAACACTTCAAATAATAAACATAATGTTAGAAAAGGTAATTCTTTAAAATATTTCGAAAACAATATTAGTTTTTTTATTTGATAAATAAACCTAGAAAACAATGGATTACAAAATAATAAACAATATTATAATACATACGTGTAGCATTGTGTAGGTTAAGTTACTCGCAATTGTACCGATATTATGTACAAAACAAAGCAGGACCATTCACTAAGAGAACATAAAAAGAATCCGGACATGTTACGTTAAAATGAAAATTTCCACTAAGTATGAAACAAAAAACTACATCTGATATAACAATAGAAAGACCATCAAAGTAATTGACCACCTGACCAGCAGAAGAAAGATACATAATGTAGTGGCAATACCTAAGATATACAATAAAAGACAATCTAATGTATCTTTCACAGCTCGGAAGTCAGCATTTGTTTGTAAAAGAAAGACAACATTTACAAAAACTACTGCTCTGATATTATAGAAAAACGACAAAGCACATATTCTTATTCTTTTCTGATTGTCAAGAAAATAAGTTATCTGATCTTTATCAGATAACCAAGGAATTTTCGAAATATAAACCTTACAAATAAATATTTTAGTTAGATTTTAAATCTGTGTAGATACAAAATGGTTTACCCTCACCTCAAAGAAAATAAGACTGAAAACTGTCATTTCAAATAAAATTTCATGATTGCATCATTTCACAACACTGGTTACCAAAAGAATTTTTACTTTTCAGAATCTCATATTATGGTAGAAAATAATTGTATAGAATTATCAATGCAATAATTTATTCAGTAGAAATGTTTTTTGAAAGAATTTTTCCTCCCTATTTCTAACAAGCTATATTAAAATCTCTTCTTATTAATAACGTGTTAAAAAAGTGGTTTGCAACAACTAAAATATTTTATTTGTTCGAAAAAGAAACAAGTAAAAATGCTATTTCAGAATTATTTTTATTAAGGAACAAAATATTTTAAATTAATTTTTATTCACCAACAAAGTCACTACGAGACCGGTTTCGACCTCTCTGGGTTTCATGAGTCGTAGGTAGTCTCCAATTTGGACCTCCTAGCGTGTAAGGCAAGTGTCTTCCCCTCTGAGCTATTCAGGCTGCTGGTGAATGTGAGCGCACAGTTGTCATTATAACTTACCAACTATTAGTAGACAGTACAACTGATTTTAGCGACCTTTTTAGTCAACTACTAACAGTAGTATTGAACAATTAATAGAGAGCAGCAACTTGGCTCAAGCTAATTTATAAATAAATTGGTGTTCCCACAACTGAAATATAACAAATTGTTTTTATTCACCTTTAAGCATTACCAAAACAGTCTTTTTAATAATAATAACAAATTTTAACACTTTGATTAATTAGAAATAGGGAAAATTATTTCCAAAAAATATTGCAAGCGTTAATTCTATAGAATTATTTTCCACCATCAGTCGTTCTACAGAATTACTATTCTGTTAAATAACATTTTCTTAATATGAGATTCTGTAGATTATTAATCCATGAGATAAAAATTCTTTTATAGCGCCCGTGTTGTGAAATAATGTAATCATGAAATTTAAATCTCTAAAGTAACAATTATTTAATTTGATTTTATTTAAAACGACACTACATATTATACTTTTTATGAGCCGTAGGTATACCAAAATCTGCTAGAAAATTTGTACAGAAATAATCTGATAATTTAACTCATGACACAACTAGTAGTAAACCATCCAAAAGGCTTCAAAACAAAGTTGTACTTGTATGGAATGTCAAAAAATCACTCTTTAAGGTCTTTGGCAGATGACTAGGCCTCAATTTGAGATTACGTGGTCCACAAAGTTGATACTAATTTTAAATTATGTATATCTCAGAATAGAAGTATTCTATGTGTCATTGGCTGGCCTACAGCAGAAAATAAAAAGAAGCTTATTAGTTTCAATCTCGTTACAAATATGCAATAAAATCTATGTAATGCACATTCTGTATAAATAACATTTCACCTAATCAAACTGATAGAAATATATTAAGCATCAACTCTCCTATTAATTCTTTTTGACAGCAAAATCTTTTGAATTTTAAACATTGAGTTATGATTATCTGTTTTGTACAAATTTGCAATATAAAAATCTAATTACAGAAGATAGTGACCCTTATTTACGAAGTAAGATATACTAACCTAAAATTTAAAATTCTATCCTAAAAATCATCGTATCTTTATTGTAGTAGTAGCATAACATTTTTGATTCTTTGGTTAGATTTACACTGTTTCATAAATATGGGCACTTTATTAAAAAAATCAGGTAAAAACAATGATGCATATTTATTTTTATAGATTAGATCACAGCTAGAATGATTTTTTGAAACTTGAGTACCAAATACCCACATCAAAAGGTAGACAAAACTGGAAGTTTAGTCTAAATAAAAGGATCAAAGTAATGTATGTAGTTCATATTAAATACATTCATGGCGCAGTTTGTTTCCGATTTTTGGAAGATACTGGTGAGCTAGATGCTACATCAAGTCCCATTGAATCAAGAAAATAAGAGCGATCATCACGCGGTTTACCGCCGGATTGAGTCATCGGTCGCAGGTGCATTTCATCATCATCAGGTTCAAAGTCGTCATCATAAGCACTGCAAGTGAAGCAAAATTTGAATGTAAACACTGTCATAAATAAAGTCATCGAGTAATTAGAGGATTTTATTTTAAATGTCATGTATCCAAAATTAACCAATTATAAATGGTTAATTTTGTCTACATGATACTTGAAATAAATAAGTTATCCATTAAAACATTTCGTTCATAAAATGTGGATTGTTGTCTTTCTAAGAGTGTGACTGAACTAAAATTTTGTACACACTACCTGTAATGGAAGTATCAACAAATATCAACGTAATAAGGGCTTCAAAGATTTCCAGAATGTACAATCAACTATACCCTATATGGTAGCGCAGTCAGCGTAGCACCAATAATTTTTAGGACTTAGGATCTAGAATATATTTAAAGACCTCTTCAGAGAGTCATTTTTAACTTCTTAAGGGAAAATCCGAGGACAGAGATTGGCTTGTAAATTATTATTTTTAAATATAGATGAAAAAAAGAGATATCCTGTCAAAAGCCCCCCACCCCCTACATACCATTAGTTTTTATTGCATTTTTGAAATAATCTCGAGAATGATCAAAATCAACTCAACATTTCCGGAATTCCGGAGAATTACGTTGCCTGGCTAAGTTCCGACAACTCATCAAGTCCAAAAATAAAGTTTGTCTTATTGGTTTGTATAACCAATAGAATCTACGAGAAAAACAAATCTGCTTTAATTCTCTGCCATAGCATCGACAGCTGATTTGATAGACTTTTTAAAAGAAAATCAATTATTTTATTCCTCATGAAAAAAGCTGTGGTTTTGAGACAGTTTTAAATGCTGATTTCAAATCTTCAACGTTTTGTTGTATCACATCAGGTGACCCATCTTTTTTATGGTCCAAAATTTAAAACGACTACCATTTCAGCATAAATATTGAGAATAACTTTTAAACTAAAAGATTTAGACCGCATAAATGTATTACAAAGTACACCTTAAAGTATTCAAAAATCAACTTTGTCATGATTTGACATTCACAAAACATCATTATACCATAAAATAGCTACCAGTAGCTCTCAGAGTAAACATTAGATTAGAGGCGTTTGAGAAGAGATAGGAGTCATCAATAGGGAACATTGCGTGGAGTGGAAATCTATCCACATTATAATGTTGCTGACACAATGCTACATTGATAATATGAATAAAAAAATTGATAAAAAATTATAATTACTTTGAAGAGTTGAGTATTCAAAATGCATTAATTTCGATAGATGTTGCGTTAGAAGTGGCCGGGGCTGTATATAAAACCAGAATTGTATAAAAACTAAATGAACAATCATACTAATTATATTTTAGGTAGATACCTAGGGATAGAGGTTTATTATTAAAAATTAATTAATTTTTCAATGTACCAATTTAAAGCAAAGATTTCTAAAAAAAAACATACATTTCACTTTTACTAATTTCTATATTTTAAAGCAATTTACGACTTAAAAATCATTTAGGTAACACTTTTGGAAAGTTTATAGTGTTTGTTTTTTCATAGAACCAAGTACATTGATGTACAAATGGTAGAATTAAAACTTTATTAAAATGTAATTTAACAATAAATGGAAGTTAACAAATTGAAATATTCTATGATTAGCAGATATGTATTATTTATTAATTTTTGCAAACAACCTTGATGACATATGTAATTTAAAATTACAAATAGAATAGAAACTATTTGTTCAAGTTATTCTTTTTTTTATTTTAGAGTTATTAAATAAGTAAAATTTCACCCTGGCTAAATACAAAGCAAAATCTCGGTCTTTGGGTGGAGGATTGGATAGTACAGGCCCACAAGGATCTCTTTTTAATGTAACTTCACATGAGTTTTCTAGCAAAGATTCATTGAGTGGGTCTCAACCCAGTGCCAGAGAAGTCAAACTTTTGGTTGATAGAGAAAGACAGCAAACTGATGATCAGAAGAAGCAATACCAAACTTTGAAAAAAGATTATTTAAAACTAAAGGTATGTTGTCTATTTATACCATTTGTGCATGTAATTAATTTTTACATCATATGACAATCTATTTTTTCTCTTTTTATACATAGTTAAAAGAAATTATTGTTTTGTTTTAAAAGAAGAACTTATAATTTTAGAAATTAAAGCTAAAATCATAGTCTTTGGAAACAATTACAATATATGAAAATATTTTTTATACTTTAGAGATTACGTGGAGATGCTTGTAATTTAATTACAACTAATTAAAAATTAACCTTTCCTTGTAGCAAGAATATGATCGCCTTCAATCACAGTTTAATGAAACAATGGAGTCAAGTAAAAAGGAAAATGAAAAACAAAAAAAGAATCTTTCAGAAAGCCATATCAGTATTGCAGAGCTTCAAATGGAAATAGAAAACCTAAGACCACAGCAACTAAATCATGTTAAATTGGACATAATTAAAACTCAGGTAATTATCTAGTTATAATATTCATACTTGTTAATGCCAACAAATAGAATTTATTATCTGAAATGTTATTTAATTTTGTCTTTTTAAAATTAATGAAAACATAGTAATGGACTCAATTAAAAGCTTTATTTTGTAATTATTACTGTTAGCTAGGATTTATAAAAGAGTTTACTTATGTTTTAACAGGTGAAACAAGAGCTAGACCAAGTTTTTCGTGATCGTTTCTCATTAGTTCAGTCAGAAGCTGACAATTATCGTATTGAAAAAGCCCAACTTTTGCAAGAAATTCAAACACTTAATGCTGAAATTGACCAATCTCAAGCAAACCATAGCTCAACCATTGATCAACTTGTTCATGACCAAGATATTGAGGTAGACTAAATTTTGTGTTTTCATAGGAAATTAACAATTTAAATTTAAATAGTAGGTACAAATATGTATGTACATATGATGTGAAATTTGTTTCATGCATTTTTCTTGAATTTTCTTTTCAATGTCAATAGATCTGATTGCTGACAAACATCCGGGGGATTTTATCTTGTAGTGTTAACTTTAAATATAGGCTTTATTTAAAGCAGCAGCTGTTAGCGTCAGTGCTTCTACATATTTTTTCTAAAAGAAAACTGTGAACGGTGAACCTGAATTCCACCAAAAAAAGTCTTAAGAAGCCTTAATATTCATAAAAATAATAGACTAATTTGTTATGTTGAGGAAATTGTATTTTCCTGCTTATAATATTTTGATATAATTTGAGATGTATAAGACTTTCTAAAAAAATGCTATTTAATTTAGTCTGTGAACATTCAAAAAGATAGACGTCGAACCTCCGTGTTTAGTCGTTCTATGAAGGCTTGACTAAAATGAAGTCTACAAAGTATTAAAGAGCACCAAATGACCTATTCTGTTTAAGTTCTAATAATGGGGTTCATTCACATCCATAATTGCTTCTTTTATTTTAGTTTTATAATCTTCGAAAAGAAAGAGACGATTTACTAAATCGCCAATGTGCTCCAGATGATAGTGTTGAACGTTTACGGGCTTTGCACAAAGAGAATGCTCACTTGAGAGTACGAATAGATGCTCTGACTAAAGATTTGCAAGTTACAACGGATGAAAACAACAAAATTTTAAAGTGAGATAATTGATGTTCTACATAGTTGCTACATAAAATATGTATTACACCTTTGTAGACTTTGAATACATTTTAAATCGATTTTTATGTCACGTTTTGATTTGACATTCCAGCTCGAAGTCTATTGGAAGTGAGTACCTGGCTTTGGAAGATAAATTGGAGGAAGTTCAGAAGGCTGTACGATTATTAAACGAAGAAAATGAAACTATGAAGAATGAGGTAACATATTTTGTTCTTTTTTAGTGTTTAGTTGGACATGACCATAGATAGTCATTGTCTTATTAATCTACTGATTTCATGGACAGAACCTTAGTTATAGAAATAGTTAGGAACCCATTTATTATAATTTTCAAATCATCTTCTATTTGTGTATTATTATTATTAGTGTAATATTTATTAGTGTATAAATAGCATTTATTATTCGTTGGATAGATACCTTACGAGT
Source organism: Parotoplana pacifica (assembly GCA_034780595.1). Classification (NCBI taxonomy): domain Eukaryota; kingdom Metazoa; phylum Platyhelminthes; order Proseriata; family Otoplanidae; genus Parotoplana; species Parotoplana pacifica. The sequence goes on along the minus strand of JAUYWI010074820.1, from coordinate 3,952 downwards.
AATAGAATCCCCTTTAATACTTTTTATGTATGTCTGCTTAATATTTACAGTAAAAAATGTGAAGGTAAATATTAGACAAGATCATGCCAGCCAGTATTTCCTAATTATTTTGCTTTAACCAAGCTGTTATAAGTAACTTTTTAAACTCTATAATATATCCATGTTTATATGCGGCAGTAAATTGATGCTAGTCTGTTTAACCTTTTTATATATTTTACTTTTTGCTTTTTACTTACATTATGCATATTGCATGATATAAAACGCGAATTGATTTCATTTTTTCTGAAGTAACGTAGGCGCTAATTGATTTCAGCTTATTAAAACTGCGTAGAAGAATTGGTATCTACAACTAATGTTGACTTATTTTTTATATACCCTATTTCTGTGTGTCGGGAGGCCAGCATTGGTTTTAGAAAATTCTATTGAATTATATCCTTATCACTAAAACAAATCATTAATGTTATAATTTACTAAAATATGATCAAATGTAATAAAGATTTAAACATGAAATTTTGAAACTAATCTTGAAATTGGTAATCTTCAAAATTTATTTGACCTTTTTGAAACAATAAAAGAATATTTAGAACTTTTCTATATAGTGAATAAAAGTATGAAACAGTTTAGAAGAATCGTTAACCATTAGAGGAATAAAATAGTGGACTTCTATTAGACATACAGACTACGAGTATTAAAGTTGTATACTTTGAACAGAGCCAATTTGTCTGTTTTAGATTGAATTTAAATCTTATGATGTAACTAAAACTAGAAACGATCTTGAGAGAACCCTGGCCAACAACCTTGACTTGGAAGCTCAACAAATGAAGATGACCATAGAAATTGAGAAATCGATTTATGCATCTCGTGAAAAGCTGAACGAAACAAAAATGTCTGTGGCTAAAGAAAAGGGAGAACTGGAAAGAGCCAGAAATGAATTGGACGGACGAGCAGAAGGTATGAGACCAAAGTCTCATCAAGTTATTGGAATCACGATATTTGATGTAGCTATATCAATAACATAAAATCTGCTGGATAACTTTAAAAGTCGTTTATTCAAAGTTCTTGTTATGTAGCATTTGCAAAGTAAATTATATATCTATAAATCTCTTTTGAAGAAAAATTAACAAACCCAGATGGTTGCCAAGCAACGATATTTTTAAGTTTACATGATAACATGCATCTAGAAAGTAACAGACGATTAAATTTTAGGATAAAACTATATCTATGAAACTATCTCTATGGCTATATCCCTACTTTTAATATCGCTTTCTTAAAGTTATCCTTTGTAAGACATCTGTCATTTTATCACACAAAATATTATGTATGTATATACTGGTTCCTACCTTGATATTGCTTTTTACATAAATGCAAAACAATCTGAAATTAGTAAGGAAAACCAGAAGACAACAAAAAGCCACCAAAACAGAACAGATCTAAGTTTCATAAATCAACTACTTTTCAATTTAGGTATTTAAATATATATATATTACTTATTTGCTCAAATAATTTGTTGTACAGCTCTCGTCTTCCAATTGGAGCAATCACGGATTCAGACCTCCCACATCGAGTCCAAATTGACAGATCGTGACGCCTCTCTACAGCGTCAGGAGTTGCAGGTACGCCAGGAGGAGTGGGACAAGATCAAAGATGCAGAGGACAGGACAAGTGAACTGGAATCCCAGATTGCATTTTTAAAGAGAAAGTTGACCGAATCTGAAGGCGAGCATTTGTTGAAGATGGAAGAGCTGGAGAGAAAGGAGACTCGGGTGCGTATATCTCTTCATGTTCGAATTAGTAATAAGAATTCATACATCGGTTTAGATTCGATTAATATATGTATAAACTATATATTGTTGCTCCCAATAATTTACCGCAACACTGAATCTCCCATGTCAAATCTCTATGCAATGTGTTTTATTTATTATTGACAATGTTTATTATACTTAACTAATTAGGGAACTTCTATATTTTGAATCTGGTCATATTTAGTGATTGTAATGGTACATAATATTATCTTTAATTCGATTATTTACTAACTACGTATAATACTTCAAAATTTATTGCTATAGTAATTATAGAGTTTTAAATTGGTATAATTTGGAACTTTTACTCTGGATGTTGTTTTAGACTTACCAATATAAACGTTCAGCCGAGGAGGAATCTTCTAATCTGCGTGTGCAACTTTCCTCTCGACTGGGAAGCTCAGCGACCTCACAGTTTCGCGAATGCATACGCGCCGAAGAGGCTAAACTAACCCAACAGGAGGTGGAGATGGCCGGCCTAGCTGAAAAGGCCACACAAATGACAAGGATGCGATCGGAGATTGAGCAGCTGACAGAGACGACGGCCCGTCTGAAGAGTCGAGTCGCTCAGGAGGAGACGGAGCAGACGCGGATGGGCATCCACGGCGGAGCTGAAGGTGTAATAAGGTTGGAAAGGTCTGAATTAGAGCGTCGATTGGCAGGTCAACAGAGCATTCTGGCAGAAATTGAAGATAGAATAAAACAAGAAGCGGCTGAAATGAGGACGGTAAGAGAATTTGTTACTGATATTTTGTCATTCCTAATAATATGAAGAATTCTAGACAAAGCGCTAGAGTTGTGGAAGTAAATAGACGTGACAATTATACACACATGCATATTTAAACTAGCATATATACATCACTTCGATGTGAAGAAAACGATTTTTGTTGAGCTTCGTGTTTATTTTTTCATGCAGTTTTTGTATAAAATGAAAACGATATGTGAAACTTAGCTGATATATGACAACTTTATCTAGTGTAGTTATTATGGACAGTGTTACCACTTTTGACATTTTAAATGTAGAATCTTATTGCTTTAACAAATATTAAAAAAAACACCCATTTCTGGAACTCAGTTTTTTTAGGTTATATTAGTATGATTATAAAGAATTTTTTTTTGTATTACCTAGTGGTGATTGTTCTATTGTTTTATTTTAGAACAACAAGACCTATCAAGATAAATTTAACAGATTGAAGCAAAGAATGCAGCTGGCTGATGCGAAATTTTTGGAACTTCAAACTGAAAATGAAAAATTACGGTTCGTTAAACATTTTTTTTAGTTTTATTAACCTAAATGTAGATTTAGATTCTGAGTTCTGTTTTTCTAATTGTGAGTTAATACTTAATTTACTATTTTAGTCTAAAGAGTACTTTTCAGCATTTTCTCTTATTTAGTAGGTTTTTTTTTAATTTCTATTAATAATATATAGTTTATTATAAAATTTTCTTTACATAAGGTCACCAGAAGCTTGATTGAGTCAGATCTGTGATATCTAAGAAAATCCTATTGTTACAATTTAAAAAAATGCTATATATTATCGGTAACTAATGCACTGTGATTATGCAAAACAAATGACTTCTTGATTTTTACGACTTTTTGTCAGTATATTTTCATGCAACAAGTACCCATCAATGTGGTTTTTAAAATTTAAACTAAATGAATCTATTTCATAACTGTCGCTTAGAATTATAATGCCAAATTTTGCTCGCTTATAGAAGCTATTTTAATTTGGTTTTATTTTAAAAAAATGATTGTAACCGAAATAATACAATGTTATCTAATGTGAAAACTGATGACCTTTTTTGATTTAAATAATTATTTTTATGTATACTATTAAATACTTTTTCTTTACCATCACTTGCATTTTTTATTGCCACAGCTTGTCTGTCAGTCCGGACGAATTTGCGAAACTGAAACGTGATCTCATTGATATGAAACGCCGTCATACTGAGTGGGCCAAAATCATTATGGCAGCCCCTGCTGATGATGGCTTTCAGGCCAGTACGAACAGGAAAAATACCGAGGAAGTAGGTTTTATTAACTAGCTATTTTATTTTCATTTTTGAAGATCGCAGTATATGCAGGGTGTCCGCGGCCGGGAAAAACCGGGAATTTCATCACAAAACCGGGAAAAACCGGGAATCATACAAAA
>JAUYWI010074809.1:0-13879 GCA_034780595.1 Parotoplana pacifica | reverse complement strand
TTTCAATCACCGAGCTTGACTGGCCATCTTATCATGCTTCAGCTTGGGTGTAGAACAAGATGCACATGATTACATAGATTTGAATGGATGTTGTTTTTATGTTGAAGCCATATTTATATTTTTAAACATCTTTTGGTTGGATTACATTCATTACTATGATATTAATACTGTCAAAGGCTGGACAGATATTATTTCTTATTTTGAATGTTTGCTGCAGTAAAGATTTTATTCTACATATTGATGTGTTGGAGTTTTGGAGTTGGAGGTTTTCGGGCAAATAAAAGAATCTTCTAAATTCTTCTATATTTTGACGAAATAAAGGGTACTTGTTAGAATTGATGGTTTCATTTCTAGGTAGAACTTTAAAATAGTGGTTGTGATCTTTTTGACTTTCTGCATATGCAAGATGATTTTTATTGTACAGTCCATTTTTATGATACAGCTTAGATATATAGGATTACATATATGTCAATTTTTGACACAAAATAGCTCGACATATACCTGCTTGGTCAATTTAGCCATATTATATTAAATTATGTTTATCAAATAATGTTTGATGATAAATGAACTAAACTCCATTGATATGGATCCCAAGACATTTTCACATTGAAACTTTTCATCATAAAAGAGTTTAAATTATTGAAACAATAATAGCATAAACTTGTTGTCTGAACTGTTTTCAGAATGTGTGCCAAAAATCTTTATGATAGGTCAAGGTTAAGGCAATTATTTGTAACATTTATTCAATACGTATTTTTTTAAAAATAAACTTTGATATGTTTAGCCAGTTTATTTTAATAAATTTTGATATCTAAACTGATCAAGTATTTCTCGAGATATCGCAAAACCGTTTTCCCCCACAAATCGAGAGTTTTTAGGTCCCTTTATTTCAGATGTTAGATATTTTAAATTTTCTGGAGACCTTTATAATATATTTTAGGTCAAACTATAAACCAAATTCTAACCGATGCGATATTTTTAGCTCTCAGGTTACCTCCTGGTCACAAAAATCAATAGTTTCAAAATCCTGTTGTTGAACAGAGATACGTTTCTATTTTCTGTTTCAGAAATGGCTGTTTTTGAAAAAAGTACATTTTTACTTTGTCCCAACCCCATTTTAGAGAGCCGTCACGTGACTCTGAGGATATCACACAAAAATATACTTTTGTTTTAAAAAAAAACAATTTCATTCAAATCGGTTGCATCGTTTTTGAACAATTTAAAAAAATTGTCTAGGTGAGTGTACATCTCACCCCCCCCCCCTCCCCTCCCACATGTCGACGAAGGTAATGTAAGCTTGGTAAGGTATTAAGAGAACAACACCTTTGGCAAAAATATTTTTTTCAGAAAAGAAATTTATAGATAATGTTTGCATTCTTCTAATACTTCCGTCTTAGAAAGATCAGTAGGAACGTTCGATTTGTCTTCAAACTGACAGTATACAATAAAAACAATAAATTTTTACTTGCAATCTATCATTCCAGATATATCATAGACATATATTATTTACATTCTATGTCAACAAAAGGAATGCTTATTGATGCGAATAAAATAATGAACGCATTTGTATAATTTTTCATTTTAGATCGGTATCTGATTCCGCAAGTAAAAACAGGAAAGAGTTTTGATAAGGATTAAGTATGACAAATTTATTTAAAAACTATTTTTTATGGTTTAATTTATTAATTCACTGGCTGATACAAAATTATATAAAACTGAGAAATTGAATTTCTTTACTTCTAAAAGGCATTTGACAAAGTATGGGGGCTTCCGCCATGATTCATGACCATTTGTTGAAAGTGCTGCCACGGGTACAATTATGTCAAGAAAAATTGACTATAGGTATTTATAGGTTTTCATTGTCAATGCGCAAGTCAACATTAATGTTGATTTGCACATTAACAATAAAATATTTTTTTATTATACATAGTTGAACTTTCGTAAAATATGTGCCAATTAAAAATCTTAATAAATCTAACTTTGGCAAGTTTTTGAGCATTTAATGCAAAGACCAGTTGCCTATTAGGGTGTCTATGATGGAATAAGTGCAAGGGGGAGAGTACAGTAAAGAGCTCGACGTTTCGACTGCCTCCAAATGGCGGGATCTGTACACACAGAACTTTCTGCGACAGAATGTCGGAAATAACCAACGTAGGTATCCTCCTCCCATCTCACATCACACCGCTCTCCCAATATAGATTTTTGACAAAGAGTCAGAGTAATCCGACCTACTCTAGACTCCTACTCCTCCGGACTGGCGATATTGAATCTAATTCAATCTATTCTTCAACTCAGTATCAGCGGATTACGCGCAAATGTTGACGAGCATGACCTTAAATACAAACCACACTTTATAGCCTTTCAAGCGTCTAACCTCACAAACAAGGATACTTGACATTTCTAGCTACTCTGTGGCTGACAAGATCGTCCTATAAACAGAAGAGGTACCACTAACATCTCGAGTCATGGAGGAGTCATCACCTATGCCCTCGATAACTGTGACTGGAAATATAACAACTGTGTACCTAACCAGCACATCAAAATTGTACCTTTATTGAAAGTAGTACTATCATAACACTTCCTATACACATTAGGACTAGTTTTAACATTCTCACTATTTACATTCCGCCCAGTAGAGCAAGTGCCCCCCATAAACATATTAAGACTAATTTTAACATTCTCAATATTTACATGCCATTCAGTAGAGCAGAAGCCCCCCCCCCATCTCCGTCACGACGACTTCAATAGGAACACTCTCCCTCATGGCAAAGAGTGGATTATTGTTGGACATATGAATGCCCACGTTCACCTTGACACGCCATGACAAGACAGTATATGCCAAGAAATTGAATATAGGGGTGATATTATCCATATGAAAATCCTTAATGACGATTCCCTTACCAAAATTATCACCAATTTTGAAACTACCCATGATATTTTAATTTCTCATAACTCTACGACCAAACTGCTTGATTGGAGAACTCTTGATAACTATGAGAGTGATCAGAGGCTGGGGCATCCTGTTTGAAAGCAAAGATGCTGATAACTTCCACCATTCCAATATAGGTAAAGACCCAACTTAGCTTGTAAAAAGATGAACTGGAAGGTCTTCAGTTATTTCTTAGAAAGCCAACTGTCCAATTGAATCAATGACCTTCCTAACAATGTTAATTCCGCTAATAATCATTTGTCAAAGCTATCAATAATGCCACCAAAAGAGCCTGTCCTACAAAAAATAAAAGATGCTTCAAAGTCAATGCCAAACCCTAGTGGTCCAAACCTATTTCCACATCGATTAAGAATCGCAACAAACTGAAGAAGAAAAGACAAAAAAGATATTAGATATGTCAACCAGTATCTTGAAGCCCACAAGAATATCAGCAAACTCATCAAGGAAGAAAATAGACTGCTAGTAATCTGAATATGAGAGACGACCTCAGCAAAGTCTGGTAAATAAACAGCTAGGACTCAGGATATCATCATGAATGAAGAAGGTAGAGAATATATCACTGATTCTGAGAAAAGTAATCTATTTGCCAGAGGCTACGCCAACACTAGTAAGCTCCAGAGAAATTTTAAAAAGAAGTTAGAAGGAAAGTCAAAGTAGAATGCTCTAATGCAAAGAAAATCATATTGACATATGTGGTAAGTTCACCCAGGAAGAACTCGAGCCAACATTTCATAAAATTAAAAGCAATAAAGCAACAGGTAGAAACGAGTTCGTAGCGAAATGCTCAAAAACCTCTTTTTGACAGGCAAGAAACACCTACATTTAATGAACCTCAGCTGGCAAACTAAGAAAACTCTCAAAAGCTGGCGAGAAGCTTAAATTATATTCATACTTAAAAAGGGTAACAATTACATAGATAAATGCGCTGTTTTTAAACATATCAATCTCAAGTCAGCCATTTACTAAAATCAAGAATGCATGGTTAAAGAAATTAATGAAAACTACGTATGTCTATTTATTTTTATATTTAAATTTTACTATCTACATAAATGTGTATCATAAATAAGTGCCAATACCTAGATATATTTATGTGTAGTTACTTCAAAACAATGTACATTTTATTTATCTCAATAATACCATAACAAACACGTTATATTTGATTGTTCTGAAGAATATTAGAATAATTATTTTTTGTTGAGTTTAGATCATGAATAAAAGATACGTGATGTTGTCGAAATCATTCACGAAAATACAAATTAGATAAAGAAGATTATTTATACATATCGTAAGGATTACTGATTTGTAGTTTGATCTGATGTTATTAATATTATTATATTTTGGTAAATCTTTCTGTATAAATTTTTCTTCCATTATATTCTTAAATGAAATGTATTTTGTAGAGTATTATAGAAGGCTAAAAACCGTTAACTTTGTTAGGTATAGTAGATACTTACTTATTTCTTTACTATGTAGGTAAGTATAATATTCAGAATAGAAAACTATTGTCTACTTATACACAATAATTTAAATATGTGTGTGTACATAAATCAAAATTAATACTCACAATTATATTGTAGGTACGATTATGTACATAACTGAAGCAATGTTGGAAAACTTTTCTAATATCAAAAAAACATAATAAAAACATTTATTTCATGTAAGAAACCATTAATTAGAATTTCAGAAATAAAATAATAATAGCCTTTCTGATCATTTTAACACCACTTTGTCACATTTTAAAAAATTAGGCCGTGGTCGCAGGGGGTATATCCCCCTAGGATTTCATATATGTATCGACTGAGCTGAAATTTTGTACACAAGTGTACCTCAGAAAGATTCAACAGTAATTTTTTTGAAAACAAAAATAAATATTGGAGCCGTTCTAGGGGCAAATGACGTCAGCAGGTTCAAAAATTAAAATTTGTCAAAGAGACTTCAATTTTAGTGTGTCGGTCCTAGATAATACAAATCCAGAAAAATATAGAAAAATATTAATTAACGATTTTATGGCCCAAAAAATCTATAAAATTTATAGCGATAGGAAGCTTAATTTCAGAGTTATTGGAGATTTTGATATCAAAATGGCGGCGACATTGATTTTTGACCATAGATATAAAAGTAGTTCCAGAAATATTTCAATTTTTATTACATATATGGCCTATTCTAACATATGGTACAAACTCTTGACTGGGTCTTTTCATGACATTAAACAGTATTTCAAGCATACCGTGTTTTACTTGGAACATTAATAATGTATCAACTATGAAGTGCATAATACCAAATTTGAAGTTATTCCAATGAACGGTTCTCAATTTATGAGTAAATTAAATTTCTATTTTTTGTACTTAAAATAGGCTATACCTATCGAAAAAAACAGTTTTTTGTATAAAAATATCAACCTACCAATCCTATGAAAATGTTATCTATTTATGGTATGAATATACTCTGTCATAGATTTGAAGGCTTACTTCAACGGTCTATTGTTTTATTTGAATTTCTATACAGCAACATTTACAGACTTTTGTGGTAACATATCAGCTTTGAATTTGTTGGATAAAAATGCAAGTTACGAAAAATCAGTTGTATTTCTTTATTGAAGAAATGGGCTCAATGCCCAAAACATTCACGATTCTTTATTACAGCATTGGCTGTTGGGTCACACCTTTTGAAGATGGAGAGCATCTTCAGACACTAAAAAGATCCAACATGGAGAAAAAAAATTTTGTTGCAGCGGCAATAACACAAATAGCGAGACTCGTATCGAATTCCTGGAAAACATGGAAGCTTTTTACCGAGTACAACAAAGGTTCATACTACAAGAGAATATGCGATTACAACAAGATAATGCTCGCACATATGTGGCTCGAGTGACAATTCGCATTTAATGAAAGAAACCAGGTTGCTTCATCAGTCACCCTATTCCACAGACGCCCATCTATGTGATAGACATTTTTCTCACGTTTAGAAGTACTGCGTCCTGATTTTGCTTCGACTGGTGATATTTCGAGATTTCTTGATGAACAATTGCCCACATTTACTCATCAGCGCATGAACAAAGTGTTAACAGAAGATAATAGAAAATGATGACTCATAGGTACTGTAATTGAGAACGTCTTACTAAATATATTGTTAAAATGTTTTAAAATATAACTTGCAATAAACAAGCGTTTTTTATACAAACTACTATTTTTTTTCGGAAATGCCCAAATTTCGCTATTAAAAAAATCATAATTATTTTTGCGTCAACAGTTTTTTCTGAAATTGTTCTCAGATGTTTAACACATTTCTACAAGGTTTAAAAAATCAATTCATATATTTTTCTATGACAAAATAAAAAAATTAAAATTTATTGCCTCTAAGTTGCATTCCAAGGACAGAATCCAAAAATTTAAAAAACTCGGAATATTATTGTACAATGACATGTCCATAGTATAGCTATCAAATAAAAACCAATTTTATCAATATTTGACTTCAAAATCAATTTTGTTGCTAAAAAAGTACATTTCGGCCCAACTTCGATTCTTCAGAGGGTCTTCAGGTGACCTCCTCAGTGGGTCAGAGGTCAGAAAGTTTTACATTAAAAAATCCGTAGGAGAATTTAGTGTACTGATACCGAATTTCATTCCAATCGGTTGAAGCGTTTTTGAGCAGATTCCAATTTTCGTCAGGAAGGTATTTCCCCTGAATTGTTAAATATACCTTTTCTACTCTAACTTGGCACCACAATTTGAATTGAATTAGTCAACTATTACGCAATATTAACAATTAAAATAGATTTTGTTGGTAAAATCATTAAATCGCGTTAAATTACTCCAGTACCTACTCATAACTAATTAGTCTGGTCAAGTCTACCCTTATTATATTGATGACCTCTTTCATAAAATCTAGTTTTCTTTTGTATTATCTAATTTTATGATAGATATTCAATGACATTCTAAAATTCCTGAGGTTGAATAAATCTAAGCTACTGAGGGAATTGTTTTAGAATGTCATTGACTATTTGTTGTATCTCATGATATAGAAATTTTATGGAGATTTTTTAAATTATAGTAAATCTATAGTAAATCTCTATATTTTAATCATATTTCCTCTGCTGAGATTATTTACCTGCTCAGATATTTCCCTATACAGAGAATGGATTATTCTCCAACATTACGATTTAGTAACTCATTAGAAGAAGACAACAGAAAATAAAATTAAGGAAACAAAAATGAAAATTCTATACAACAGTCGCAATGGAAAATAAAAGTTAACTGTTCAAATGCCGGGGTTCAACAGTTCATGCAAATGGTGGATCTGAGAGAGGTAACAAACGGATACAAACTGGATGAGGGGCATGCAAAAGGATAACTGGTGTTATAGGTAACAGGAAAGTAACAGACAAGATGAAAGGTAAAATGTATAAGACAATGGTGAGACCAACAATGCTGTTTAGGATGGAGACTGTTACTACTACAAAAGTGCAGGAACAAAAGATGCAGGTAGCATGCTAAGGTGGTCTTTAGGACTGACGAGACATGACAAGGTGAGAAATGAAAAGGTGAGGGAGTGAAAGGGAAACTGAGCGAGGTGCGGCTCCAGTGTTTAGGACATGCGGTGAGGAGAGAGGTGGACTATGTGGGTAAACGATTCAGAAAGATGAACGTTGTGAAGAGATAGCGTGGAAGATATAAAAAGAAATGGGACACTGCATACGTAAATATATGGAGAAGGTGGGAGTCTGAGAGGATGATGCAATGGACCGCAAGAAGTTGCGGGAAATGATCAGCACCAGCGACCCCACCTAAATGTGGGAAAAGCCAGAAGAAGAAAAACGTGATTGAAAACAAGACAATCCAATGGCTTGATAAATGGTTGGCTTGTATCAAACCCCTTGAAAAAATTTCAAAGTTCGATCTAAAATAGTCAAATGAGATTTTTCTATCGAGACAAGAAAAGTCAATCGGGATCGATATCGCAGTAACACTGAGCGTGATCTCTATCAGGCATCGGTTATCACTGCAGAATAAAACCATGTACTATCACAGCATAAATTTCCATTGATATCTAGCTAGATAACAGTTCATTTATGAGATATATCTTGTTATGGCATTGACAGAATGAAGTCGTATTATAATTTCCTCACTGACTAATCTATGTATTTTACTTGTCTTTGTCTTAAGGTTGACCAAGTAGAATATTGAAAAGGTATATTATATTTTAGTTTATACTGGTAATAATAAATAATACTAGGTACAAATTGTACTTTTAAGAAATAGTTACGTACATCCTATAATTCACTAGTCTCAGATAGCATAAAGGACACACTACGGTCTTCATATGGAGATGTCGTCTTACTCCTTTGCCTGCTATTTTTATTTCCAATGCCATATTGTCTGATTGGAAAGGGTTTGTTTTCAAGAATTGAAGAAACATCTGTTTCGTTGTTTTTTTGTAAGTCTATTTTAGAAAGTACACCAGGTCTACTTTTGTTAAAAAGGTTTCGAATAGACTGGTTTGATGTCAATTCGACGTTTGAATATTCTTCCGGATTACTGGAATGTCTTTTTGCCATTACCATTTTTACTGTGGTAAAGAAAGGAGTTGCAGCAGTAGTATGTTGCTCAGGATTTGTTATCACTCTTTCTCTTTTTGAGATATCTAACAATTTGTTTTGACTCTCTGTACCTTCAAGCGGCACTGGAATAGTGACATGAACTGGTAAATCAGTTGCTTCAATTTCATCAGTATCTTTTTTCTGCCGTTGAAGTACTTGATGCCGAATCATTGTCGGTAAACGGTTTAAATGTTTTTCGCATTCCTTATTATCATAAACTGAATTTGAAGCAAGAAGAATTTCTGTTTCTATTCTACGCAACACATGAACTACTTTTGTATCTCTGGCTTCAGGATCGCGTTCTAAAAGCGGACGCACATATTTACTATTAAAGTTATCCAAGACTTCATGTACAGAATAGCGACCTTTATGTCCATTAATCACTTCTAAAGCGAACATCAAATGTTCAATGACGCAACTGTTAATTGAATACATCAAACTCAACCGCTCCTTCGTCTTCAGTTTTATATGAAGTAGCTTAACAAGTGGTTTGATAGTTAGACCCTGAACACACACAGTAAACAAAATAATGAACATGGTTGTAGTCAGAATTCTTTCTTTAGTTAGTCCTACAGTAGCCAAAATTCTTTCGTCAATTAGTGAAGCTAAAGAAAAGGCCACAGCCCCTCTCAGTCCTCCATATGAAATCATAAATTGTTCAGTGAAAGTGATTTTGTGAGTTGATAAATGTATGTAATTGCACAGGAAACTTAATAAAATGGTTATACCTGTGCGCACAATAAGACAAAGCACAAAAGTCCAAAGACAAAATCCTGTATGCCAATCAAAATCATGAATCATTAATTGTATTCCAAGAAAAAGGAAAATAATTGCCTCCATTACATTGGCAAACATAATGGTGGATCGTTGTATAGTAAGTCGAGATTTATCAGATATGTTGTGAAAGGCATAGCCTGCTTGAATGACGCCACACATTATGGAGGACATTATGCCGGACCATTCAAATAAATCCCCCAATAAATATGCCAAATATCCCAAAGAAAGTAAAACCAGTGGTTCCATTTTGCGGTCAACACTGGTGAAACGAGTAATGATACAAGATAGAATTCCAACCAAAATACCAATGAAACATCCACCTAATGATATTGTGAAAAATGATGTAATTCCTAGAGCAATTTCTTTTGCACCAACAACTGGTATCATTAATAATGATTGCATCATTTTATAAAGAACAATGGTGACGGCATCATTCAATAACGATTCTCCAAATACAATAAAATAAAGGTTTTCATCGACTCCTATATCATGAAAAATGGCTAACACTGCTACAGGATCTACTGCAACTATCAGAGAACTAAATAGAAATGCATGTTTTAAATCTATTCCTAATGGAATGCCCATTGCACCAAGATGATCCAGTCCCCACAATCCAACACCAATTAATAGAAAATTAAATAAGGTTCCAACAACTGCAAATAACAATACTGGAATAAGATTAGCAGCAAAAACTGGATTGTATAAATGAAAACTAGATTCAATAATTATAGGTGGAAGAAGAATAAGAAAAAAGAGATTTGGTGACAGTTTCCACAATTTGACATGATCATCATTTGTTTGGCCTTGCAAAACCAATCCAAATAAGCAGCCTAAAGCAATTAAAATACATGATTCTGGTATATATGCTGAAATATATGGTATCCAATGATATGTAAATTTTAGGAAAATTACCATTATTATAAATATTGTGATAATTAAATATAAACGTAAATGATGAAACTGCCAGCCGATTACAGAAATAGAATATTGTTTGGTACTTGAATTCGTGGAATTGAATGACATTTCATTATCTTCAAAATTGAAATCTGATGTTGCAGTAACGGTATTGAATATTATTAAAAAAAGAAAAGGAAATATCCATTGTTGACGCATAATGATTGTTTATCTGAAATACAAAATATAAATTTGACGTTATCTCTCATGCAACTACTGAATACCGCAACATTTAAAGTGCAGCTAATTCTCTTGTGCACAGTACATATCTTTTTGGTTTGAACACCTTGATCTAACCCTCTACACATTTGGAAAAGTACTACTGTTAAACGTAGAGGAGAAATATGAGGATAAGAAAAGTCATAAAATATGTATCCCATGTAAAAACTTGGTAAATATCAAAACTTAAGGGAACCCTTTCTTCATATTTGCCCAACTGGATTTTCATACTGTAAGCGTAGAGGAAAAACATAAGAGACTAAGATGCCATAATGGACCTGAAAAAATTACTGTATTAGGTACCAAATCTTTCGTATATTTATATTTTCCCCTTTACGTTCACAATGGTAGATACCTACACCTACGTGTTGAATACTAACTTTCAATATTAAAAGCAAAATAATTTGAGACTGACATCAAACCAGAATCATAATATACAATTTAGAGAAAAGTGTTAGGAAAATCAAAGAATAAAAAGAAAAAAGTACTGCAGGAGAACAGTTTTGATTTGATCTTGAAAAGTTGTTTTACACTTCTTTTGGTTAGATTATTTTCAATTCTATGGTGTCAGTCAGATTTTTAATTTAATTATTTTTATTTTGTATGTTTGCGGCATACAGTAAAGATTTCATTCTACATAGTTCAAATATCGCAATTGGATTTGTTCGAATAATCCCAAACGAATACGCAGTTTGGTATAACTTTCATAGTCTTAAATAGTGCTTCAAATTTGCTACAAAATAAGAGTGTATAGTATTTATTTCGCAAGCACAAGGTTAACAAAGTAGGATTTTGTACCTGGGTGACTTGGGCCAGCCACGTTTTTACGTGGTTGTGAGGTCGGATCTACCACCGGCAACACTACACAATCTTGACTTGGGTGGTAGGGACAACAGAGAACAAGAATAATATAATTGCCTCTACCATCTGCACATAGTCAAAAAACAAAGTCACGAAATTCTGTTTTTTTTAAACTAAATTTACGCCGTAATCTACAGCACATTTGATGGGGATGTGGGAGCAGAGCCCCAGTTGGCAACATACAATTTGTAGTAGCATGCTAGGAACACCAAACAACAAAAAATGTACACTGGTGTAGTATGAAACCTCAAGTTTTGGTTTTTTAATATTTTAAAATTGTTTTCGAAGTGTTTTGACAACATACACTTTCAGAAATAGCTGATGAGTGATTAAGGCGCGAGCCTACATTTTTTGTAAACGTGGGGGCTTAAATAGCAATTTCTACTTTCGAGATGGGTGTTAATATGGGACATCAAATTTTGACCAGAATCAGTTTGCATTGAATTACTTTATATAATCCATAACTTCTGAAAAATCGGATTTTGGACATGGTGTGCTGGGGTCGTTATTGGCAATACACAATTTGGACATCATGGGTACTCTAAGAATCAAAGAATCAAACAGAATGGTCAAATGAACAAGTTTTATATTATAAAACAACCACCTGTCTGATTTTTTATATGTTCATCGATTTAACAGCTTCTAAAAAGACTAATTTTGAGTATGGGTAGCGTCATCTAACCAGTCCTACGGTTTTTTTTTAAAATCGTGACTCAATAGAAGTTTAGATAAAAAAAAGATGCTTCGAGAGTTCTTCATTTAGCTATAGGATATCTTTTTTTCAAAGATTTATAATGTTATGATACTTTTTGCATAGGTTTAGGATTTTGTGCTTCCACACCTGAGTACAATGTTAAAAGAAAACTGTTTAGAAAAATATCCTGCTTTGTGTTGCCTTGGTATGAGCATTGCATATACATATAATAAAATTTTTAGTTTTAGTTTGTAATAATCAATCTAACAATTATTTATCGAATCTCTATTTGACAAACAGCAAATCCTAAACAGTCGGTTTCTAAATTTCAATAGGCTTTCCGGCAAATATTATCCTACAAATAATATACACACACATAAATACTTACATACTATGAATATTTGAGTTGAGCAAATTGATTTACAAGAACAATAATGGTAATTGTTGATGTGTGAACTTTATGAGTAGTATGCATAAAAGATGTTGCTTCAGTCTATAGTACCTACTAAATATTCTGCAGAAAAAAATAAAGATGTCTATATTTTTAGTAACAGGAACTATTATTATTGGTAGGTAATTTGTGGTATATTGCAGTAGCTATTACACATAATATAATATAACTAAATGGCCTATATCAACAATATAATATACCTAAATTGTGTGTAGATAGTTACCTATACTTGATAGAAGTACACACACCATCTACCAATCATTATGATATTCATTAAATTATAGTTTGTTGTCATCTAATCAGTTGATAGTGATGGTCATTATGATAATTTCATTTCTTATCATATCTGTAGTGGTTTTAAATAATAATTTTCAGTAGGCAAACATTGTATTTCAGAAAAGTGTAAACATTTTTAGCTAAACATGTAGGTATATGCCAGGACATGTCAAAGATTTTGCTTAGAATATATTATGTGTACACCAGCTAGGTTTGTTACTTTTGGAAAGAATTTAAAAATCATATTTAGCCAGGGGATGTTTGAAGTACCGTAGACCATGAATTTAATTTTCTGAGTTTTTATGACAATAGGTGGACGAGAAATATTGGAATAATGATTTTATAAGCAATGTTTCTTTATCAATTAAGTATTAAATAATGAATATTAATTAAATTTGATGTTTAAATGTCTCATTTTATTTTATTTTTTCATTTCTAAACAGTACCTACCATTTATGTTTATATGTTTTTTATAAAACAAAACAATGATTCGGCATAATATGCTTCTGATTATAGTCTTAAATTCTTTCCATTTTCTGATTGACCGAAGTCACTGGGGAAAAATGAGGTCCATCCAATTAACCTAAGAAACCGAATCTTTTCGGGATTTTGTAAAAACAATCAAAATGAACAGCAGATAAAGTGAGGAGTTGGTTAGTGCTAACTTCTATGTTTGCAATATGTGCATAAGAAATATGTATTGCACGAAAAATGGATCCAACAACAGAATCCGCGATAGCTGATGGTGTTGTTGGATAAATTTTGTCAACTCAAAATCTATTAATTGCGATATTAGTTATTGCAATATTTTATACAATTTTACTTGTTGGGCAAATCCATTTTCTGGATTATTGCATTGCAACCGACAACACCTTTATTTGTTTTTTCCTTGAAACTAGCAAAATCAACATAAATTTAAAAAATATCTTGCAGAACACTGTCTTGAAATGTAACAATTTGATACAGTTTGTGATTTTTATTTCATTAAAATATTCGCTTAATATTAATTATTATATAGGCCATGCCGCTGAATTCGACCGCCTGTAAAAATTAAAACTAAATTCCTTATAGATGAATTTATTAGTTACCAAAGCACAATAA
>JAUYWI010074798.1:0-13881 GCA_034780595.1 Parotoplana pacifica | reverse complement strand
GCTTAATTGGAGTTATCGTTTTTGAGCTAGATAATGATATGTGGTGGGGGTTTCTAACCCCCCCCCCCCCCATTATCAACGATGGGTTAAAACTCTATCGACTAAAAGTTTAGGTAGAGTCTATACTGCCATACACACTCATTTGAACTGCATAAACCGGTTTGTGTAGTGATACAGTATTGACTACACACAGCTCAGTTAGGAAAAGCAATTAGCCCATTTGTAGCGTGTTGCTTCAACAGTAAGCATGCTTAATGCCATATATATGTGAGAACAACTTGTCAATTGCTAAAACACAAAAAGGAAAGGAAATGATGAAACATGAGTAAAGACTAATTATCATCACTATCCGATATCACTTTAATGGAAAATTGAGTGCTGAAAGAAAAAATGGTTTAATTATTTACGAATGATCAAAAGTAACCACCTAACATGAGGCAAGCCATAACGTCTTGGGACCTTCCAACAACCTTGAGTTTTATGCTACTGGAGGCCTTATGAAGATTCTTTACATTCAGAGTTCCATAAGCACGGATTTTTACGATAGATTTTGATAAATTCTCTCCAAAAAGCCGAGATAAACAAGGACAACATTGATGAGTAACTGAAACCCACACACCCACAAACTGGGCACGTACAGTTGTAAAACTGCGCAGTGAATTTCCGGCAACAACTGATTTTGCACAGTTCTGTTTTTAGACATGCGCATTTACACAAACCAGCCCCATACACACTCAAACAGCAATGCGCAAACCGGTTGGTACAGTTAAACTGAACGTGCATGGCAACCTTTATCAGGCTCTTTTTCCTTACTTATTCTCAATCATAAGAAGTACCGAGTGATCTGAGTAATATCGTTTCAGCCTATGTTTACGAGTATGTTTGATATTAAATAAACCCCTCAACTAGTTTTCAAAACAAAATAAAAATTATTATTAAACAGCCGATAATGACCAGTCGACCACAAAGAAATATCAGTCTTACCCTCTCGAATGCGAGTTGTAATCCAGGGTATCATTTGGCAGCATATCGTATAGAATAATTTAGATGCTCATCATTAATTTTAATATCTGTCTCTGTGTTCATTGTAGCTGAGTTCCCTCCAGCCCCAGCTCAACTGCTCAGTCCTGAACGGGACTTCCCACCGCCCCCACTCCCAGCACCAGCGATATCTACCTCAACCTCAGAACCCTCACCCGCCTGCATTGTGTCTTCCTTCGTCCCACCACCTGCCATTTTCAACCCGCCCAGCAAGCACCAGCCAAGACGCGGCCCTCCTCTGCCCCCTCCTCCAACGATACTGCAGCCGCCCCCCTCGACAACGTCTCTTGCCAGTCCAGGCACCGCCACTACATTAGTGTCTCCCGTGCGGTCACAACCTCATCTATTAAGAGAAGAAGACCTTCTGTCCCGATTTCTTCCAATTGCCACCGATACGCTCCCAACTCAGTCGTTATCGGTTTCGGGGTCCACAGCCAGTGGTAACCGACCAGCTCGCCCCCCTCCTCCTAATCTTCCTCCTTCGCCAAGTGTGCGCCCACAACCTATGGCTGATATTAAGACAAAGCCAACAAATGTGGTCCACATGGCGCATTCCGATGCCAGTGGTGATGGGTCCGGTGTCATATCAATACAGGCTGAACTCAAGTCCAAGTTGATGGAGAAACGAGGCCTGGACACCAAACCAGATCCTGGGCCCGCCCCTTCACCACCAGCCAGACGTACTCGACCTCCCGTACAACAACGCAGTCAAGAAAACCTGACAGCTGCCCTAAAGGAAAGGCCATTGCCCCCACCTCCACGCCGCGTCTTGGAGGACAACACTGGCGGTGTCAGCAGCGGCAGCTCATCTCCCAACAAATTCCAAGGTTCTTCACCCACTGCGCCTAGCAAGCGATTGAGTTGGACAGGACCAATGACCTCTTATGGACAGGCCAATAACTCGCCAGGATTTCCTCAGCTGAAGAAGGTTGGCAAGAGTCATCTTTCTCCTCATTTGGAAAGTGCTGGTAGTGTTACCATGCCTTCGGGAGGTGGGCAGGTGGATGGTGACACGTCAGACTCCTCTCAACCAAGCGCTCCCTCCAAGGAGGAGGTTGAGAATGCTTTAGAAGAGTGTCT
Source organism: Parotoplana pacifica (assembly GCA_034780595.1). Classification (NCBI taxonomy): domain Eukaryota; kingdom Metazoa; phylum Platyhelminthes; order Proseriata; family Otoplanidae; genus Parotoplana; species Parotoplana pacifica. Next base: position 11,760 of record JAUYWI010074798.1, on the reverse strand, counting down.
CCGGATCTTGGGTCATCATATTGACGCTGGCGGTCTTTCAAAGGTTCAGGGCAGTGAGGTGGCTGCACTGAGCGAACAGATCTCTACTACGTGTCAGTTGTGTCAGAGTTTTGTGGATGACCGAAGTGGGTCGTCGGCGCACAATAAGTTTCGATGTCGGGACCTGTGCAACTCACTGTCTAACTCCTGTGCCAAGCTGTCAAGGCGACCCAGTGGTGCAGAGGGTGACTCTATTTTGGACCAGGTGCGTCAGCTGCTGCTTGATATACGGAGTCTGGTGCGCAAGCATTGAGAGTATTTTATATTGACACAATAGAGCTACTTTATTAATCACATGAATATTAAGTTTCTACTATTTATAAACGGAATGAGGAGATGTACAATACATTTCTAAATTTGTACTGCAGTATTCCATGCCAATTTAGAAATATATTGCATGTCTTTCCATTGACTAGCAATTAACAAATTTAACGTTATTTATATGCCTACCGTTTTTTTGTCTCAATTGTATTCAGTTTTTCATAAAAATCATGTGTATTTTATATTATAATTTTGTGGCATGTCCGCCATTTTTGTACACTTTGAACATCAACGAATAAATGAGTGAACACAGCGGAGCTAGATCCGATTTCAATTTTCTGGAATGGAAACTAATATGTCGTATCCAAAGTAATGATTTTCACTGATTTATACTATCGATAGGCATAAAACTATAATTCGTTTCCACCATATAGGCTCTTATTGTTTCCATTCAAATCCAGTGTACACTGATCATTCTAATCAGGTATGGGGACTGCTAGCACATTTTCTATGTTTTAGGGCAACACAATAATATGGTGTTAATAGATAGAGAACATATTTTATCTACAATAGAGCTATGTATGTATATTCAAGATAGTATGACCAAACTGAGATTACCTCTATTGTTTCGAAATACACACGATTAGATAACGTTCTTTTTTATATCTCGGTGTTTTTATAATTTGTTTTGTTTTATAATATCACTCTGCTATTATGTACAACATACGACGTACTTGTAGGGCTGCATAGTTTAATGAACAGATATGTTACGATTTTGTGCGATATTCTGAACAGAAAACTCGCTGTAAATTCTTGAACACAATCAGTAGCTAAGTTGATATCATGACAGATTTAGAATAGTGACGACATAATAGGGCTGCCCAGTAGTGAATACAAAATAAGAAATTTTAGTCCAGGCATTCTACAGTTGTAACATCAAACAAATTAGCACAGAACTGATTTTAAGTGCAAAAGTATCGACAGTTTCTAGGGTGTTTAGGAAAATAAGTCCCATGGAATCCCCTCGTGCAAATTAAGTATTTTAGAGCCATATGGTGTATCACCAAAAGTTAGAAACATGCCTATTGTCTATCCAAAAAGTACTTTTCAATGTCATTTGAGTTTTCTGAGTGACGTCATAACCCAATTGAAGACCAAGACTAACCCTGTCTAGGGGGTTAGACTTCGGAACGTTTGATTTTATTCTTAATTGAAAATGAGGATTCGTTATTATAAGTAGTTAAACAAGTTAGTAGGATTCCTATGCATAAAATTGCAATTGTTGTACCCTAAAACGAATTAAATAATTTGATATTTAATTAAGTACACATACTTAATTTACAATATTGTATTATGATAAAAATGCCAAATAACAGGAAAAATAAGGATTTTACTGCCATATAATTAATGTATTACCAACAGATACGAATATGCCCATTATCTATCTAAATCTATATTTCAAGGTCAATGGAGGTTCCTGGATAACGTCATGAGGTATTTTTCGGTATAAATATCTGCATATGGAGGAAAAGCTGAATTCTAGGTAGATGGAAGCAATAAATGTGGTTTAAAAGTTGTAAATATGCATTTTATACATCTCAAATTAAAATTTCATTGATTAAATGTTTACTGATGACGCCATAGACTATTTTTAGCCAAAAGCATAGAAAGTTGTAGTTAAACACGGATGGAAACATTTTGTTACAAAAAAAAGTATTTTGAAAGTTGTAGATATACAGTTAATACATCATTTGACACCGATATTCAACCGATAAAATGTTTACTGGTGGTACTAGATCAGAGCTAGAGTGGTAAAGAACAGTTCAATATCTTAAATTGATATTCTAAAGACAAATCGCTATCTTTAAATTCCATTATATTGAGTTGCTAAGCTTCTGTAAGGCATTGAAGGTCCCCAAAGATGCTTGTAGTTTTACTGGAAGCTATTTCTTCAGAATTTGGTGCAAATTATATCATTATTGGGCGCATAAACTATTGTCTCTATGACATAAAATATGAGGTATTAAATTATTTGCAGTCACATTCTGGCTTTAAAATGTTTGCTTATTGGCCAAAATTGTCTATTGTGATTTCGAGAGCCACTAGAAGCTATTTCACCATGTCACTAAACGTATAATGTGACTCCAATCAACTCAATATCTTATTTCTAGATTCTAGATACAAATTGTATATCCTTCTAATCCTATTTTATTGGCTATATTGGTTCTGTGAGCTATTGGAAACTATTGCTCCAGGTCAATTGGGGGCCAGCATTTGGTGCAAATTATCTTAAATATAACATTAACTACGCATATGCTTTTGTCTCTATATCACAAACTAATATGCTATTATTAAACTAATTGGAGTCATATTCTGACCTTTAAATGGGCCAAAATGGTCTAAATGGCCAAACTGGTCTAAGAGTGATTCTGAGCTACTGGAAGCAATCTTACCAGCTCCAAGAGGCAAGAAATTTAGTAATTTAGCTCAATAAATAACAGATGCATATAATATAGTCCCTAGACACTAAATGTACACATTATGACCTTGAAATGTTTATTTATGCTACTAAATCTGGGTTAATGTGATCCAGAGTGATTCCAAGAGCCACTGGAAGCTATTTTGTCACGTCCCTAATGTATAATGTGGCTCCAATCAACTCAATATCTTATTTCTAGGTTCTAAACACAAACTTTATTATCCTTCTAATCCTGTTTTTGGGATATGCCTATAATCAATCTGAGCTACTGGAAGCTATTTTCCATGTCATGAGGGCCAAAATTCTGTGCAAATTAACTCAATAAATAGCATTATGTACATATACTAGTATTCCTAAATAATAATTGGAGCCACATGTTCCTTGATGGTATTAATCTGAGCCAAAGTGGTCCAAGTTGATTCCAAGAATCACTGAAAGCTATTTTGCTAAGTCCCAGAGGCCAAAATATGTTGCAAATTAGTTCAGTAAATAGCATTAGGTGCGTGTACTATAGTTCCTAGGCACAAGACGAGATATTAAACATCCTGGCCTCAAAAATGTTTATTGATGGTACTAGATCTGGGCCAAAGCAGTCCAAAGTGATTTCAATAACTACTGAAAGCTATTTCACGGGGTCCTTGAAGCCAGAATGTGGTTCTAATCATCTCATTTTAATTGCCTAAGAACAATATGTATATAAATGTACCTAATTTTATACAGAGCTAATTGAGACTATATTCTGGCATCTTGGACTTGTAGAAAAAGCTTCCAATAGCTCTGAGAACCACTTTAGCCTATAAGTAAACATTTTAAGGCCAGATTGTGACTCCAATTAGTTTTATTGTTCATATTTTGTGTCATAGAGACAATAATTTGATTGAGTAATTTGCACAAATTTTTGCAGCCGTATGTAGACTGAAATCTTTACTGCAGCAAACACACAAAATTAAAAATTAATAAATTTGTTTAAGCCTTCGACAATACTAACATAATGGAAATGAATATAATCCAACTAAAAGATATGGCTTCAACATAAAAACAAGATCAATTCAAAACTAATTAATCATGTACATCTTGTTCTACACCCAAACTGAGGCATAATAAAATGGCCAGTCAAGCTCGATGGTTGAATGTATTGTCTAGTATGTCCAAAATTCGAAAATAAAAAACATGAAACAATCCAGTCAGAAATGAAAAATGTAAACAGATTAAAATTCGAAACAATAACAAGAAATGTGATGCGGGACTTAAGACCCTTAAATAATCCAATGACTTAACAAAGCTTAAATGGATACAATATTTGTAATTTTATATATACAAATCCTACTAACTAGTTTGACTACTTATAATAACGAATCCTCATTTGCAATTCAGAATAAAATGAAACTTTCGCAAGTCTAACAGGGACAGCTTTGGTCTTCAAGTAGGTTATGACATCCAGAAGCTCAACTGGCCTTGAAAAGTACTTTTTGATAGGCAATAAGCATGTTTCTAAAATGCTTCCTTTTCTCTTAATTTCCTTTTTGTCGACCCCAGTGGGGGTGCCAGTATCCTCAAAGGCTTATATAAATTTTGCCCGAGGGGATTCCATTGGACTTTTTCCTAAACAACCTAGATACTGTATTTACTTTTGCACTTAAAATCATTTCTGTGCTGATTTATTTGAGGTCTACTTAATTTGTCATTTAGAATGACTTGACCTGTTAGATATCAAACAACACATAGAGAATTTAATTTGCTAATCGCTTAATTGAAAATTGTTCAATCGAATGCCTTTAAATTTGTTTTTTTGTATCTGATATATTAACCCGTGTACCAAATTAATAGCACATATAATATGTTTTGCGTATTTTTTGGCTGATATGATTTTTATAAATATTTAAAATTGCTGAAAAATCCGATATTTAATTACTGAGTCGGAAGAAATCTGAAAATAATATTTTTGTTGATTGAGAGTGCAATTTGAAATAAAATTGCCATACAAAAGCTTTATTTATGAAGTATTTTTTTAAATCTAGGAGAAGTATGCTAAACCACATGCTGGACATCTGTTGGACACCAGGTATTTTTTTAGATGTGAACGTGAGGTATAAAATATTTTGATATAAGCATTCCAACATAGTCTATGCTGTTCTTTAATTTTCTAATTTCCAGTTTCTGAATAGAAGAAGCTCGGGGAAAAGATCTTAGAAAAAAATAAAATTAGTCCGTGGTATTTAAATCACCATTTGAACTATTCAATAATATTTTTGACGATTTGCAAAAATCATTAGAGTAGGTATAGTAAGATACATTTCTTGTTTTGTTGCGAACTTTATTGGGCACCCTCAATATTTCATAATAGACAACTTATTGTATATATACAAGTACCTACATACATACTACATATGTTTTTAAAGAACGAGAAATAATTGAATTTTTGTTTCTTAATCTTATTATCAAGCTGCTGTATCATATTCGCCTTTCAAGAATATCTTTTAGGTATTTAATCTTATGATAAGCATTCTTAGTATCTTGCCATTTTTTTATTGTCACTATTATCTATGTCGGTTATACCAAACAATATTCATAAATAAAAGTAATGTCAATAATGGGGTCGAACTTGGCAAGTCCTATTTATAGAGTCAATCATTTAAAAATGTTTCACTTCAAATTAGTTGATGCGAAAGAAAATTACAAATTTGTAAAGATGAAATTAGACTTACTACATAGGCAAAGCATACCCCATCCATCCACTTAAATAGAGACAATTTTTAGCAAAATTAAAATTTAGTCCTTGAGTTGTTCAATTCCAGAAAAATTCGGACATTTAGCAACCCTGTATATCAATTTGGTGGGTATTGCGACTAAAAAGAAATGACTTATCATCAATAATAATAAATAAACGTAGGTACCTGCTTTGACAGCGTGAGTGCCATTTGATAAAAAGCAGTCTCCAATATATATTTTCTGATTATCTTCTACTTTTTCTCTTCTTATGCTACCATAGCAATTTTCTTTACTTTTTGTACTTTAATATGAAATATTCACATTTTTATATTGCTCAGGCTGTGTTATGCCTGGCTGATGAGGCCTAAAAAGGCCGAAACAGCTGTAATGGGGGTAACATTTGCGAGTAGTATAAGTAAGTAGTATATTTTTTATCAAAGTATACCTGTTTTTTTATTATAAATAAACGTAGGTACCTCTCAATTTTTAAAAAATATTAATAATCATGAAAAAATATATAGATAACGTTTATTTACAAATAGTAAGTAGCATTCATTTTTTATCTTTGGTAACGACTTTATTAAGTAGAATTATTAGATTTTTATAAGTTGCTCTCATACATAAAAATAAGAAATATTCTAATTATTGGTTTCCTTAATTGGATCTTCTGCTCTACAGAGTCAATTAATGTGTAGGGAAATATCGAGTGCTGAGCAGTAATTATTTTATGCCAGCCAGTGCACAGGTATACGCTTTGATTATTGGAATATGTTATTTTTATAGAAGCTATTTTGCTATTAAAATTATTTGCAAAACAATTAATTAAGGCAAACAGTACACTTCCTGCTTTATTAATTAGGAAGGTGTATATGTATTGTTTGGTCATTTTCCGTAAATGTTGGTAGAACTAGATCTATAGCATTTTAAATTAGTTTTAAACAAAATATATAGATGCAATTGGTTTTTTTTAAATGCCATAGAGCATACTTAGATAATGTGCAATTTGTAAAGCATGGTGTTGGTTTAGTTTACACATAAAATATATCTATATGAAGATTGACTGCAATATTGTGTTTTTATTGATATACATAATGATGGGAGCATATTATTCCTCCCTTTCTAATATTTGATTGCATGCATTTTGATTGCATTTCATTTAATTGACTATTTAATGATTAACATAGAGCGCTATTACGTCATATTACTACGTTTGTGCCCGATACACATTGCCAACTTCTCTCACAATTAATAATAGGTTTCTACAAGTATTACAATTTTATTTTTAACATTTATTTCTGCCCACATAAAATTAGGTTAAGGTTACGAGGCTGTTTGTTTTGAATAAGGACAGCCCGGTGCAAAAATGCTCGAAACGTTATAAAAGCGAATCTTTAAAACAATGACATTGGATATTAGCGAACATTATAACAGTGACAATGGATATGAGGAATAATTATATTAGTGACAATGGATGTTATTAAACCATTATAACAGTGACAGTGGATATTAGTGAACCATTACAACAGTGACAATGGATATTAGTGAACCATTACAACAGTGATAATGGATATCCATTGTCACTTGTAATGGTTCACTAACAATTACATGTAACAGCGACAGCAGTTTTGCAAGGACAATATAAGCGCGACACTTTATAATGCCGACATTAATGTAAATAGCAATTATTATTTGTAGTAATACAAACAATTGTCACTTTAATGACAGATTTCTATTTTCAAAAGTCATTGTTTAAAATCTTGCTTATCATACATTTCCAGATATACTCTCATTTTGAGATATAGGAAAGTAGGAATAATGCATTAAAATATTGTTACTGTTAATTTTTGCCAGCCCTATATGTGTGATATTTCTGTATTTCAATGTGTATCTGGCTTAAGCGATTTCCTCAGATTGTATGGACCTCAGTAACACATGTATGTGTTGTGCCTGTAGTTTTGTTACTTGGCTTTTTATACGTGATGATTTATTTCTATTTGATATATTTCACAGAACATATAATTATGAATTACTCATGAAAATGCAACTCATTGAAGTAAAAGGTTGTAAAGAAACCAGACATTTTTGAATGTCTAAAACAGATATTTAGCGGTTGACGCAGAAACTTATTTTAAAATCAAACTTATTTTAAAAATTACTGGCTTTAATGTTTTGAGTAGGTTTAGTCATCATTATGCTGTTATTTTCATCTTGATACAAAGCATAATAAATATCAAATGGAGATTGTTAGCTCGTTTGTTTGAGGAAGTCTATCGATCTCGTATAGTCTGTTTTATGCTTTTAATCAAAATAACTTGCAGGCCCGAGTATAACGAATAACAAATTTCGGCCTTCTCTTGTCTGAAAATTATATCTGATTTGACTGGTTTTATCAGATCTATATAAGAATTATGATTTTGATTTTTTTTTAATAACAAAGCTTTATTTATATTTTTTATGACGGACAATCCATAGCTTATTTGACTGATTCTCACTAGTGGTGTTAGAAAATCTATTATTCATATTAAATGATATTTTGAAGTTTTCATAATGGTATATTAATATTTGATTTTAGTTTCCCATTCCCATCCCCCCCTCAAAAAAAAAACAGCACAGGGCGATATGACTTATAGTTTTATAAAATCTAAAGACACTGATTTTTATTGAATATTTAAAAAAAACCATGTTCTGTTTTATTGGCAGTTTTTAATATTTAATTTTATCACTTATTTTTACATTTAGGTTCATGTGATGTCTAATTATAATGTAAATCCATATTTTGACAAATAAATTCCTTTGTTAATTTTTAAAACAATAAATAACATGTACATATTATTGTACTTTTTAATAAACAATATATTATTATACCTATTCAAAATATTTCTTGTAATTAGATATTTGGTAGGGATTGTCTTCCAAGAACTATGAAAATTAATCAAGGATTCTTAATTGATTTTTTTTTTAAAGGGATTGGCATAAATGATTTTGGATTTGAAACGTCAAATACATTTTTTATGGCCAAAATACAAATTCTTGGTTTTGATAGGCTAGGTAATGTCGCAATTTTTTGCCTAAATTTGGCCATACCTGAAAATTCCTATACTTTTAATACGATTCTTATAAGTCGCTTCTACGTATTATAGGTACTTATATTCAAAAACTTTACGCCATTTTCACCAGGGATCTTGAAGATGTCAGATTTTATGGTCATTATTAAGTCGGTTATGACAAAAAATTAACTGGAAAAAAACAAATTTAATCCAACAAAATTGACGAATGGCAGATCTGTTTCAAAAAATGTTTTGAATCCAAGCACAAGTGCATTGCGTGTAATGGGGATTATTTTGAAAAGATTTAGATATGTCATTCCTTAATGTATACATTGATGTTATTTTTTGTACATAATCATGTCAATGCTGTTGGAATAAATATGTTTTTCCAGTAAATTTTGTCATAACCTACTTTAAAAAATGCTTTTCTCGAAAGTCCGTTGAAATTGAGAGTCCAATGATTTATGGAATTTTCAAACCTTGTAACTAAAAAAATCATTTTTATTGTTTTCATAATTGTGATGTATTTTAATATTACATCTTTACCCAAACGCGTGCTAGAAACAAAAATGAAAACCTCGTCTATGAATATTAGATTTAATCTCTGATCACAAGATGCGCCCAAACAAAATTGTTAAAATAATTACATCAAGGCTTAAAGCTTGATCAGTCCAGAACTGCATCTGAATGATATATTGGCCAATACATACATAGTATGAGGTAATGGGAATATGTACCCAGTCTACCTGAAAATCATATTCTCATGGTCACATGACGTCACATACCATTTTAGCCAGAATCGAAGGAGATTAGTATAAACGGTTAATTGTCGAAAAAGTTTTAATTTGTCAGATTTTAATTATTCTTGTCATATATCTATCAGACGATAATAATGCTAATCCTCCATATTTAAAATATTATTTACTATGATTTTTTTTAAATCTATTTGATAAAAACTGAATTCAAACTATTCTTTAAGACATTGTTTAACTCTTCCTCGTCTTTAGGTGTAAATTTCTTTTGGTCGGACCATACCTGAGCAGCTATAATTTTTCGGGTCTGATTTTAGACCCCCTCCCCTTTTTTTCAAAAGTAAAAATTACCACCAAATTTTTTCCCAAAAATTTATTTGTTAACTCTCTTTTGCCATGTTTTTTTTTGTATTACTGATTGACGTGGTACAAAACACAGAAGCTACCATGCTACTACAGCAGTATAAACATTATTTCAAGATAGAGTCCACTGCACTTAACGTATGTAGCTATCTTGTGTTATAATCTCATGCGCCCACAGTCAGGTACATACATATATATTCACTTACAATTTTGTGTTATGGTAGCCTTGTTTTCTTTAATCATACATTCTATCAGTACAAATACTTTAATAAGTAACATATAAGGTGGGTACTAATCTATGGCATCTGTACAATGTTGGTACAAGCCGAACACTATTCATTGCCAATGGAAACAAGATTCCTCAAGAAATTATTTTCATTAAAATGGATGAAAAGGATGGCACAGAAAAACTGTTTTGAGAGACTATGATGTAAAAGCACACATGGCTCGCAGCATACCTGAGCAAGGGGGGACAGACGGGAACGTGTCCCCCAAATTAAAAAAAGGGATGGGGTTGAGGAAGAAAAGGGTGAGGGCGAATGAAGGAAAAGAGGAGGGGTAGCAAAAAAGGAAAAAGAAGGGAGGGGAGGAAAGAAAAAAATGGGGAGGGGGAAACCAAAAAGGAAAAAAGATGGAAGGGGAGGAAAGAAGAAAAGGGGGAGGGGTAGAATGAAAGAATAAAAGAGGGGGAAGGAAAAGGGGGAGGGGTAGCAAAAAAGGATGGGAAGAAAAAAGGAAAAGTGGAAGGGGTTGCAAAAAAGGAAAACAAAAAGCAGGGGAAAAAAGGAAAGTGGTAGGGGTAGCCAAAAAGGAAAAAGAGGGAAGTGGAGGAAAGAAAAAAAGGGGAAGGGTAGAATAAAAGAAAAAAAGAAGGGAGGAAAAAGAAAAGGGGGAGGGCTCAGCAGAGCAGAAATGTAAACATAAGAGAGGGGAAGAAAGAACGAAAAGGGAGAGGGAGTAGCAAAAAAGGAGGGGAGGAAAGAACGAAAAGGGGGATGGGGTAGCATTTATTTTAGCCCTAATAGAGCATCAATTGATTGTTGCACCAGAGAGTGACCACCTTCAATAATACTTAATGTGCTTCAAAACTGAAAATCCCTTCAACATCTGAAGAAGAAATTGGAATGATTAGTATGGCAAGGTTTTAGTAGCCAAACCTTTTTGACCAACATTTTGTTGAAGAATCTCTTTGGTACAACTGGAAGTCCAATATTCAATTAATTTTTCTCTAACAGGTCAAGTAATTTGGGATATGATTAAAAGGGAATATTCATCATTGTTTCAGTATAAACTGTGCGTAGACTGTTGGCTGTTACTGTGTATTTCCCTCCTGCCATTTCTACTTGCTAAACTTCGGTTAATTCATTACCAGCCATAGCCATGGAAGTGCAATATTTTGCTTTTCCACACCCAAAAGCCTAGCAATTAATTGTTGATGTTTTGTTGATCCTAATCGATACTGTGCCGATTATTTGCATTTTCCTTTCTTTCCCTTCCAGACCTTATACTCCAATATCTTCTCATAATTTTTTATTCACTGTTTTTAATATTTTGTTAATTGTGGTTTGTATTTAGATCCATGTATTTCGCACAATATGTATGCTGGATCTAAATTTCGTATTTTCAGACAATTCCTAATCTGGTGTCATTTGTATCCATTTTTGCAACTTGGGTTCAACCTGGCTTACTGCTGAAACATAACGTCCTTCTTCTATATCCTGTTCAAAAATAAAATCAGCTGCATTTGCTGGAAGTTCACTGATTCTGATGAAATTGCTGAATCTCACAATTTTACGATATTTTTAGTAGATGTCAGATAAAATTCCTGGGGTGAAACTCCAACATTTTTAAGTGTTCAAATGTCAAACACCTATCAAGGTGAGGCCTTAAAATTGAAGGTCCAATTCTACTGTGGAAGAAGGAAATGAAGAACTTGAAGCTTCACTCAAAATAAATGAAGCTCCACTGCAGTCATTTGGAGCACCTGTCAGAAATGGTTTAACAAAAGTTATGCACCTATTAATACTGTGATTCATGTGTGCTTTTACATCATAGTCTCTCAAAACGTAGTTTTTCTGAGCCAACTGAGGTGCCAAATCTTCAAAAACAG
>JAUYWI010074787.1:0-13881 GCA_034780595.1 Parotoplana pacifica | reverse complement strand
GAATCATAGGTCAGAATACAAAATGAGGATGTCCAAAATAGCATAAAGATTGATGACAGAATAATCGAACAAGCGCAGTTTACATGCAAAACACTCACTACCTCAAGCACTAACCCTGCTTCTACTAGAGGTAGACTTAGGTAGGATAACTATCCTACCTCTGTGCTTACCTCTGCTTCCATTCGGCCTAGTTTGCAGCAGACGTAGATAACTATACCTTCTGCTCGCTACCTCAATTTATATTCGGTCAAACTGGGATTACTATCCAGAGGTAGCTACCTCAGCCACTACCTCAGTTTCCATTCGGTCGCCCCTGTGAGGGAGACCTTGAACGGCTCGCTGATTGCGATTACTGGTCATGGTCGTATTTGCGAGTAAAACAGTGTGTACTCAACCCCTGGATACCGTTATCCAGATACCAATGCTCTTGTGGTCGTGAAGTTGAAGCACATTGCAAAACATTCCCTTGGACCTGTTCTGCCCCGATCATCCGAAATGTGGGAGGAGAACATTGTGAAGACTGAGCTGTGTGTTTTTAAATAAAGCAACTTTTACATTATAATTATGTTTAAAGACTTTTGACTCACTTTTTGTATAATACGGGTTTTTTTGTGGAAAATATTAATTTTGTCCACGCGGTGCAATTTGAGGCCTACAGCCAAGCAAAAATTGATTTTTTAAATTTTTGTACTAAATTTCAAACAAATTAACAACGGTAGAAAATTTAATTTAAAAATATTGCTCCAGAAAAAGTTGTCTATTTTTGTATTTGCATCTTATTTTACAGAAATTTTAATACTTTAGTTCTTCATCCTATAACAAAATTACTTCATTCTGTGAAAATATTGATTTCTCTGTCCAGGGGGCAAATTTTAAAAAAATGTTTGCAATTAGAAAAAAATACTGAACATGATTTTTTTTAAATTTGCTATAAATGTACCAAACAATTTCCTTTTAGGTTATTTATAGGGTTTGACAAAAAATATTTCGTTTTTTAGATATACAGGGTGGCCCATAAGTTTGTATACAGTTTTATCTGATTGACAATGTCCGTGTGAAAAATTTATTATCAGATGAAGCAATGACGTAGAGATGAGTATTTGTCACAGGATTGGCTGAAAGTGTTGGAATGAGTTCTTGTCACACTGAAACACACGCAACACCTGTGTGTACATTCTTTGATGAAACATTTCCTTCACGCTGGTTGGGAAGACGTGGAGCGATTGAGTGGCCTCCTAGATCACCTGATATCACACCAATGGACTTCTTTGTATGGCGTGTTGTCAAAGATGATGTGTATGGCAGAAAACCTGCAACGATTCAGGAAATGAAACTTTACATAACTGATTCATTCAACCGTATTAATGAGAACAAAGATCTGTGTTCCAATGTATGTCGTGGTGTTAAATGTCGCCTTGAGGAGTGTGCTGCGAATGAAGGAAGACAATTTGAACATTTGTCCTAATCTTTGATTACACCTACGCAAACACTATGTTATGCTTTCCCCTATTTTTGGTTAAATATACATTTCCCTGTTGAATATATAACTGTATACAAATTTATGGGCCACTCGGTATATATTCATTTTAACTGTGACTGCGAATTTTTAAATAATAATTGTTCAAAATTAGAAATGGAAGAACTAACTCAACCTGGTCCTGTGATGAAAGAAACGAGGGATAGTGTGTTTAACTGTAAGTCAGTAGGAGTTTACGATAAATGGCAAGATAAATTTGTTAATTACATTAAAGAAAACAATATAAATGAATGCTTGGAAAGTGTTGTAAAATTTATTAAATTACTGGCCAAATTCTTACTCAGCTTCAACCTTGTGGCAGGCATACAGCTGCCTCAATAAGTTTTACGTTGGAAATCATTTAACGACACTCCTTTTTTGAAAAGTTTTATTAAGAAATTTGAAAAGGATTCTAACCCCAAAAACAATCCAATATATTGTCAAAAGAAGAACTGTTCCGCTTTATAGACGATGCGCCTAATGATTATATGAAAGTTTTGGTAAGGAAAGCAGTCATGGTTGTCATAGGTTATTTTGGAGAACTACGAGTTGCGGAATTAATGATGCTGAATTTTGGGAAAATTTAATTCACACTATGCAGTAACGAATTTCCTTATTGCACACTGTGCAATAATCTGCTTTACGGAGAAATTAAGCATGCTTAAAAATCAGATTATTTCATAGTAAAAAATAAACATTAATTATTTGGTCAACTATGGTAAAGTGAATTTTGATTAAGAAAGGATACGTTCAATTTCTTTGGTTCCATTAATAAAATATACGCAACAAAAGATTCCGTCCACGAATTTTTACTCTTAACATGTTTGATATCTGAAGATATCTCTGTGATCATCCTTATGATTGTTGATTGAAAATGCCAAAAATTGATTTCCTCAGTTGTTTTAGAAGAAGTACTCGTACACCACAAAAATAATTGGTAAATTATTGATATAAACTTTATAAAGATTACTTTAGAAAGTACTTTAGATAAGTACCTATGCCTGCCTATACCAAAAGTTGTTCTTTAAATGTTTTCACGTCACTGAAATCTAACTGAATATTATTTGTGAAAAACGCACAATACAAATATAGGTAGGTAGGCAATTGTATAAAAAAGTAAACATTTCTTCTAAGAAAGTATGCAGAACTACACGATGTCTTGCGAGTAAGTACAATAAAAGGAATAATTTTAAAAGACGTATTGAAACAAAAATTTAAAACATTAACTCTCAATGAATTTTTTTACATATTGCTGTTCTTTAAATGCCAAAACCGCAGCAGGAAACCATAAATTAACCGTTCTGTATTGTCTATATATACAAGCCAGAGATTCCCCAAGACATGATATGAGTAGATAGGCTAATAGAATATTATTAATAATGTACATATATAGATATGAAAACTAAGAATTATAGTTTTTATATAATCAAAAAGCAAAGAAAGTCACATGCATAATTGTGTCACGGCAGTTTTAAGCTAGAAGGAAGTCGATAAAATCCATTTTATTCCGGAACCCGATCCTAGACTTAATGTTTTAAGTAGACACCTCCTACACAAATAATGATGACAGACAAAGCTTTTTCAAAATTCCAGTTTATGGCAAATAAATACAAAATTAAAGCATTATTAAAAGAACTGAATTACCTAGAATTATTCTCAAGAATTTAGAAAGGATTTCAGAATGAATATAATTCGAAATTATATAAATGTTTCTATTGTTTGAAATAATCAAAATGCCTATCAATATTTAATTTCTTCTGTAGTTTTATTTCCACGAAATACTTCTCATGTTATATTTTGCCTTCAAAAAGTTACTACATATCAAATATATCTAAACTTTACGGCAACAAACTATTATGAGAGTATGATTCGTAAGTAGAAAGCGTAGGTATACGATTGCATTCGTCTGATAAAATTTGACACTAATTCGGGGAAATAAACCGAACCAAAAGGTAGACAAATTGATAAAGATAAAAGTAATCTATAAAGTGCCAAATCCAATTATTTAGTCGTGATTTATTTCTTTGAAAAACATTATGCCAAACTGATGTGGATATTCAGGTACTTGTTGTAAGATTTTATCTATGAACAATAATGAATTAGGGCGTGACGAAACATCTATGAAAAGATTGACAAATCACATTGTCACATTCATATCAGTATCTGCACTTCTGTGAGCTAAATAGGATTTATTGCACTATCAATTATAATGCTTAATTCATCGTTTAAAAAAACATATTTCTAATTAGATTGATTTTTCACTAGTTTTTCACAAGTTCTTTAATATCATTTCATAGAGGGTTATGTAGAAATAGTTTAAAGTTCATATTGATATAATCCACACTACTTACAATGAACAATTAAGTTGATAGTTTTGGAGACTGAAAGTCCAACGCCATTCGAAATTGTACATCGATATTCTCCCATATCAGCTGCTGTCACTCCATAGATCCTAAGGGCACTGCTCATCCACTGACGAGATTCGGAATGACATTTCAAATAGAGTTTAAATTTTCCGTTCGATTTCCCCCCCTAAAACAAAATTATTCACCCTCAAGTTATTACAAACCAATACAATAAAATTTATTTGGTTCTAAGCATATAGAAAGAAAGTTTAATTTAGTAGCTTGTATAGGTACCTAACTTCATAAATTCTCTGTCTATTAATTTTAAAATTGTAGGTTGTAAAGTATTATTTTGTATAAATCGTGTACTTATATATTATCTAGAAAACATAAATAATATTTTATATTTAAGTCTGAGCTAAATTTAAACTAGTTGGTTTCTGATTTTTCAAATTTGTATATTTGTTATCAAAAACACACAAAATCAAAAGTAATTAGTAACAATCGTAAAACAAAAGTGTACAGATATATTTTCTAAAATAGACAGACATATTTCCTAAGTTAGATATCTATATTTCCTAAGTTAGATAGATATGCATAATTCCTAATTTACTTGATTGCATTTGATCGGCTTTTGCGCAACAAGAGGATCTCCTGAAATGTCTTGCACCCCAGCAGTGGGCAAAAGACGACGCCATTCAAAAGAGGTCACTGCTGTTGCTGGATTGGCTTGAGCTCTACACGTCAGTTCAGTAGTCTCAGTTGAGACAGTCTTGTTAACGTGTGGTGGGCCTTGCAAACGTGGACCATCTAGAATTAATTTCAAAGTAAAATCTAGAATTTTATTAGCTCTATAAAAACCAAATTTACATTGTAGTACATAGGTACTCACCTTTATTATGTACAAATTCATAACAGTCAATACTTATTTGTTAATTGTTTAATATTTGTAGTAACTACCTGCAGAACAGATCCACCGGAATAACTTACAAACATTTACCACAAGAGTACTTTCTGTAGTTGTTAGTAGGTAAATAAAAAAAAATATTACCAAAACTTATTAAGCTACTATGGGGACCAATATCTGTTTCACTTAATTAATTAAATAAATAATCATCCATAATAAATAGACTATAGTTAAGTTTTCTTTTGCTAGCTTGCTACATTACAAATTCCGGGCAATTTTTACAATGGCTCCAATCGCCTAACAACTAATACTGACTCCTCACCCAATTAGGTAACTATACCTACACCCTAGGAATAAAAGTGCACTGATTTTTTGCGGATTCTGATCTGTATCTCTATGTAGTTCACGACAAGCAAAAATTCTATCAATCTTTGCATCAAACACAGAATAAACAAATAAAAAAAACATTAACTAGATTTATTCATGTAGCTTACTAGATATATTTTATACATTTTATATGGTTTTTTATTAAATCGCCAACATGACTATGTGTATATATATTGATTTTTTAACTGCATTTATTTATGTAATGTGTATAAGAATTTAGGCGAAAATGGAGGTAAATGTTAAAAGTGATGAAATTCTGTATTTGGATTAATCTTTCATTTATGTACAATCTCTGCATTAAAATATGTGTGTGACGAAAGTCCATTAATTTGCAATAAATTGCTGCGAGTTGACAGTTCCACTGCAGTAATGACAAAGACACATCCATTCAAGAGACTTTCTGAATAGTTAAATATTTCGTTAGGCAATAGCTATACAATAAAAAACAAATAAAATAATTCATTGATGTCGCAGAGTTCAAATTCCTTGTTTAAAAATAGTACCCTGTGGATAAATGTAGGTGGATACATGTAGCACTATGTATGCTGTTTCTTTATAATGCAAGACAGACCCTGGTCACTTTAGAACTTTAATTCCAATAGATAGATCCATCTGCCTACAACACATGTCTATACGACGAATTGAGGATGCTAATCTCAACGACATATTAATTATTTACTCATTTTTTGACAACAATTTCAAATTAATAAAATAATATCGCAATGTATAGCGGCATTTTGAAACATTAACTTGCAAATAATCATAAAAAAAACAACTAAACATTCAATAAGTACGTCTAATTAGTGTTTTAAACAGAATTTTTGTTAGATAAAAATGTAAATAACATAGTCAATTGTCTCATTTCTTAGCACAGATGGGAGAGGTAATAAGTTATTGTTTTTTGTACCTATTTCTGTGAAAACTATAATTAATTCATAATTCTGAGCAATCAAAATTTTAGCAAAACCATAATTGAACAACTAAAGTTTATGTAAAAGTCGATTAATATATAGAATGTTGAATAAGTAAATTTACTAGGAAATTTATTTATTGCAATTTATAGGGGAAATGATGTTAGAGTCAATTTAGTTTATTACCAAACGAATAAAAATTACATAAAGATAAACAATATATTTCAATTTATCTCATGCTGTATTTGTATCGATTTAGGCCTGGAAACACTACATTAGCCCATGAACATATTACAAATAATGAGCGAAAGTAAACATCACCTGCAAACTGGAAAACATTATGTATGTTTTTGTCTGTCCACAATTTAAATAAAAATAACAATAATATCTACCTCTCTGAAATCAATAAATAGTAGAGCAATTTGTAGTATATAACAACAAAAAATCATTAAAAAACATGTATGAGAAAAATAGCTTCGAACCAAAAAATCGTCGTAGCTTAGACTTGAAAAACAAAAGTGGTACATTGTAAGAATTTGAGGTTGATAGAAATTATGATCAATTACGTAGAGAAGGACAGGATTTTGATAACTATCTGTCCTACACATTATTCTGATGCAATTGAAGTTAAAATGTAAAATCAATAAATCTTTGAATAGATTAGTGATGTGATAATTGTAATTATCAAGTAAAAATGTGAATTTAAACACTAAGTTGGCTAGACTTTTGGATGTAAACTGTGATCTGTCCCCAGGCATCAGAGCGCATACTATGCCAAGTAGTACGAGTATATAAATATGTGCATACTGACTGGTCAGTCTATATCAATCTAAAAAAGCAACAACTGTAGCTCTACATGCTAGGTATAGGGAACTCTATTTTCAGAAAGAAAGTATGTACAACTACCCTGTTATTATACGTTGCGTCTTTAAGATAGAATTATTGCTACAGCTAATGAGCTTCTCTGGACAATAAAAAGTACTACATAGTGAACAATAAGCCATAATAGTGTTCATTGTTTTTACGTTCTTTTACTTAAAATGTTTTATAACCACAACTTATTTAGTCCTAACTAAAAAATAATAAAATAAATAACAACAAAATAACTATTGTTCCTGAATTCCGATATATACGTTAATTAGAATCGTAGACATTGACCAAACAGATTTCCCCACTTACAGGTAACATTGAGGAAGAAGGTAATGCGATTTTCTCCGATGTCATTTCTAGCAATCACAGTATAATTGGTCATGTCATTCACATGTATTTGGTGATAGTTCAAATGGCCCCTATCTGTTGATAAGCGTGAAGTGGACCCCAGACGCTCGCCAGTACGCAGCCACGTGTAGTGAATGACAGGCGGGTTCGATTGTGGGGTAATGTCTACTGACCCACTAGTTCCTAAAATGAGTTAATGAAAAATAAACCATTTTATGAAAAAAAAACTTTGGTTCTACGTATGATAGAATACAACACACACTTTTGTCGCAAATACATGTTAAGTACAATATAAAAGAATATTTAATTGTGAGAAGATGATGGTTTTAAGATTTTGTCTGGAAAATGTTTTTTGTTACAAATTACAATAGTTCATAGATGCACATAGTTAAAGGTAGATAAATAAATATGATTTAGGCTGAATTAACATTGCTTTTTGAGAATCTATTATTTTGGAATTAAATTAAAACTCACCTTCGAAAGAGAATCAATGTTTTGAAAAAATGAAACATGGCCTTAAATTTAAAAGATGAAAGTAAAATCGAACCAAGCTAGAAAGTACCTCCCGAAAAAAATTGTTAAACAAATAGGTACATATGTATACTTGCATAGCAAATAACGCTAATTGATCAGGGTGTGTGCCTAGCTAGCTTGATCATTCATGGGCTACTAAATAAAATTAGATGGGTCACTACAAAAGATAGGTAAAGGGCTATTTTTAAATATATCTAGAACTTAGTGGCTATTAAATATTTTAGACAATATTGTGTACCTACTAATTAACAAATAGAGTGAATTTCATAGATGTGCCATTGAATCGCCATGTACCCTTTACATATTTTTTTTTTCGCCATAGGGATGTCGCATTTTATTTATAAATATAATAAGGTTTCACAGCTCATAAAGTTTTTGTTAGTTCACATACAGTTTTAATAAATTCGTAAAATAACACAAGTAAAATATTTAGCAACTTTTGATTATTATGTTCTGGTTATATATTTACATAAATTAGACAATCAATGTGCACAAAATCGAAATTATTGTAATAACAAAGTCAGTTTTTGATTTTTTTAAATCAACCTCGATGTATAGGTACCCAATTTGTAACTGCCTCCTACTGTAATTAATATCTTTATTACGAAAACGACCTGTGACAAACACGAATACAGAGCTTTACAATCAAGTGTTATAGTTTCACATAGAAACCATCAATGGTTATACACGGCATTTTTGTAATTTTGATTCTAGATGCAATAATAATATTCAAAGAAATCTCTCACTGCCATAAGATAGCAAATTGAACACAAAGAAATATAATGATCAGAAGTACATAAAAGCAAACACTGACCTTCCTCCACAATTTTATGCATGCCATTTCTAAGGCCTTCAAATTGTGGTGCAAATGTCACATTGAGTCTAATTCTATCTGTGATTGGTGGACCGTTATAATGCCTAAAAGGTTTTACACGACATTCCACGATATCTCCATTGTCTTGGCTTGACACAGGCTTCTTCAACTGGTTTTGTGTCCGAGATCCACCATAAAGTCCCACCAACGTGGTCATGGGATTTCCTATTGAATAAACAAAAAATGAACTATCAGCCTTGTAGTACTACCACCTACTAAGTCAATGGATTCTGAGTAAAAAGTAGCAAATCGATATCATTGTGTATCTTTTTCTTTGTTTTTAACAAAATCAATATAACCAGATTTATATCTCATTTGTCTACTTAATCTTCTTTAGGACTTCTTTTGGCATAAAATAAAAAGATATACTTCATAGTATTGTATGTTAAATACATTTATTAAATATAATTTCTGCAGATTGTTGTATTTTAATTAGTTGATGTAACAAGCAATTATGAAATACCAAGCATAATTCGGAAAAATATATTAATAGAAAGTGTTTACATTTACTTTAATATAAAATAACAAGCCATTTTTTCTGTAAAGTAAACCATCAACTATATTAC
This sequence comes from Parotoplana pacifica, assembly GCA_034780595.1. Lineage (NCBI taxonomy): Eukaryota > Metazoa > Platyhelminthes > Proseriata > Otoplanidae > Parotoplana > Parotoplana pacifica. Next base: position 4,623 of record JAUYWI010074787.1, on the reverse strand, counting down.
ACTTTCAAACTCTCATAAATTCATATTTCCTTTTACCATACCGTTTGTCAATAAAAACCACCAACAAGCAATCGGAAACACCTAGTTTTTGTAATATAAATAAATCTATAAAGTTTGCTCATTTCTGAAGGTAGGAACCTACATGAGTATGACCATTAATAGCAACTAAATGTTTATTGTCTGATTGCTGTATTTAGAAGTAGGTACTAAAAGAGTTATAGTGCTTGGTTAAGAACAATTTCTATAAATACTTTGCTTTATTTATGATATTGTAACATATTATAGAGTGTTAATTGGAAGGTCATATAGATTACGTAAATATAATGTTTCTTTTGTTTTTAATTATAAGTATCATGTGGTTGTTGTGAGAAAGTTTGCTATAATTTATTATTAACTTTTACAACCATGCCAGCTACGACAAAAACCGATTCTGCAGATTACTTATTGGGTGCGTTTCAAAGCTGCCCAAACATGGCAGGAAATGCATAGCCCAAATAATTTTGTTGTTCTTGAAGTGTAACAAAAAAGAAGAAGATAAAATGGTAGATATCGTGCATAAAAACACATCATTATCATTGTACACTATATACGGCCTTATAAAATATTTAGTTTTAACAGATTTTTTAAAAATCATATAGAAAATATGTAGGTATGTAGAAAAAACATAAAAATATCAATGTTAGTGGAATGATAATAATAGCTGAAGTTAATCGATCAAATTTTAGTTTTGGACTAGATAATTATTGATCTTCAGTATTTATGTGATGGTTTTATCTCTCCAGAAAAGAATGGTCTCATCAGACAAAATAGACTATTTTTTGTTTTTTTTAGTTTGTTTCTAATTTGTATGTTTCATGTTTATTTAGACTGAGTTGAACCAGTTGACTATATAGATTGATGACTAATATAATCTACGATTTATTTAAATCATTCAACATCTTTCAGTTTTGGCAATTGGAATATTTTCCTAGAAAAAGAAAGAAAAATGATTTCAAATTACTGATGATATTACGTAACAGATTTGTATAATCTTATCTTAAAGAATCTAAGGACTACACATAACTGAGATTAATGTAAATATTCATCTTTCTATTAAAACAGAAAGAATGAAATGAAAGAAGAAATATTAAATTTATGAAAAATAGGAAATAAAAAGTATATCGTAAGAAATCTTTATTTTTTTAATCATCAAGTTCTAATTTCCTAGACTCCCAGAATCGAAACATACCTATGTATATTTCTGGCATAACGCAAAGTTTGGATTTCATCTCCCCAAAGTTTCCTATTAGATCATGGAATGCTAAATACCTTCTTCCATGTGTACATAATAATATGTAGGTATATTCTCAGACACCCTCAATATAATGAACTCACGAAAAATTAACAAAAATCTGTTATCGCTAAAACACATCACCTCATCTGGGAGAACTTGTTGTTATGTCACGCAGTCTCCACATCGGCTATCCCCCAACGTCAATAGTTAAAAGCTAACTACTACTTCAGAGGTAATTATGCTCAAATTTCTACAAAAACCTAAATCAATACTTCTTTGTTGTTTCTATTGCCAACTGCTTCGGTTTTAATTCTTTTGAATATCATGATATACATCAAACAAAAAATAATATATAAAAGATGGAATAAAATAATAACAATTCAAACACCAGAGTTTTTCGTGTTATTTTCTACAGTTTAGTCAATAAAATTATAATAATTACGGCACTTCAGAAGTCTGATCTATTATATTATTGCTAAACCACACAAAATCCATGCTATTCTCGGCGTATTTACCAATAAATCAACAGGAAACAGGCAGTAATTAAATTTTATTTATTCTACTAGAATGCAAATTTAATGTAATTAATTAGACATTACTAGTTTTATAACTCTTTTCTATGGATGTTTTTCATCTATCGTATTGGTAACAAATACGCATAAAACTATTCCAGATTAAGAAGAATATATTCCCAAGTCTCCAAAGCATGACTTTAATTTTCAAAAATTACATTAATCAAACAAAGTAATTGCCTAATCATAAAGAAAAAAAATCGATAAATAAGTCGGTTTATTTTAAAACTTAAATTTTGAATTTAAAATAAAAATGTTGATAAAACAATATTTAGAGACAAGCTACTACGATTACATATATGATGAGCAACAAGTTATTGCAAACTTGTAAAGACATTAAACAAAAATATAATTATCGTGTAACATACCACTGAGTATTTTTGTCTGACACTTTTCGCCATTGTATTCGGTATTGTGACCACAATCGTAATGTCGCCATTCCAACTCTGCTGCTGGGTTGGCAGCATCAGTCACACATACCAGAATAACCATACCGTTCTCTGGTACTCGGGATTTACTTTGACGGCGAATGAAAACACTGGATGGTGGGAAAGTTAGACTAAGGTTTACAGTAGAGCTTTCAACACCCTCTGGAATGGCAGGATTTGTGGCTTTGCAACTGAAACACAAAACAAACAGATTGTCTTTAACTGAAATAATTGCCAGGTACATTCTGTATAAAATAATATTGTAAATGGGAATTTAGAGGGAGGATGTTTAATTAGTAAAGATATACTATGTAGATATGTTTATATTTAATATCTATAATTGAAATATCCGTACCTACTGTAAGTACTTTTGCGGCTAATTAGAAAACTGACAAAGTTACGACGATTTTTATTTCATATTGTACATCTTTATTATTTTAAGAAAATTTAAAAAAGTATATCACATTTCCTGATAATACAAAATATTTCAAATCACAAAAAATATTAAGATAGATTAAAGAAATTGTTCATAATGTCAGTGCATGAAATAATTATAAATAAATTATACATATAACTCAAAGTTTTCAAAAAGGAAAGTCTCTTTGTTCAAGAATATGTTTATTCTGTATTATGTTGTGCTCACTAAATAAAATATTGTTTGCATTATTTTTATAAAACATTTATCGCCATTTATTTTGCTTTACCCTATCTATAAGTTATAAAAACAAAATCTGGTAAATATGCTAATAATATATAACAATTTATAATCTACCTACTTTCTCCCACTGTTTAAGTGTTATAAGTACATTTTTAGATACAATGAAAGTCGGTATGCAATTTAGTAGTAGCATTCAATTTAAACTTTTTATTTCTCTGTGGCTACCTAACAACAAAAGAGAAAAAGTATGATGTTGTTTTAAATGGACAACATTGCCAGTGAGTCAATCATTAAAAGAAACTTGTAAAATTAAATTATAATTTTATAGGCTTCACATTTTGAACAATCTTGGAAATCAGTTCAACGCGGCTGTAATAAATATCTAATTATATTTCTTTAGTTTTAAGAAATCTATACCCGAATTTCAAACTAAATTTCAGATTCATAATAGGATTAATAAAGCCACAAATAAAACTCAGACATAGAAGACTTGAACGTTTGATGAACAAATGTAAATTACTTCAATTTGCAATTAACCTTTAAATAATCTAATAAGGAAAAAAATATTTTCCAAATAAAATTCTTACTGATACGTTGCGCCGTTGTCCCTTTTTGTTGGTATCCAGCGCAGCCTCCGTGTACTTATGTTTTTTGTTGTTGACATCACTTCAGATGGAATTTGCTGACCATCTAAAAAATATGTATTACTTACCGTCAATTACCAGTACTTTAATTATTAATTAAAATATACATTGTTTAGAAATTGTATCCCACAAAATCTTTTCTATTGTCTAAAACTCTTCTTAATATTGTTCCTATACCATACAAATTATTAGCATTATTGCAAATAGTCAGTTTAAAAAACATTTAACGCTCTACCTTTTCCAACAAGAATCACCTATAGGCAGCGCTAGCTAATTTTAAAACAGGTCCTATATTCAATTCAGGTGAGAAACTCTCTTTACCAGCATTGAACAGATAATTTGGCTATTTAAACTCAAAAGGAATATGTCAATTGAGTACCAACTATCTTATACTACTTTTGCAGATAAGTAATGGGCGCACAGGATAGCTATTTCGACCTTGTTATGGTTTCCTCTTTTGAGGTCCTATATTTGTTAAATAAATAATTAAAATTGTCTATCTAACGGACCATTCATCCTGTATTGTTTGATAAAATACATGTAAAAGGGCACATCTTATCGACCTTCATGGCGAGATATTGGTATGAATTTATGTGAAGATAGGTATGAATGAATCAATATATGTGACCAGATATTAGGTATGAATATATGTGACTAATATTAGGTGTAAACATGTGTGACTGAAAAATGTATATACGTATTTGATGATAGTTCAATTTTTTTCTACAGCTCATAATATGTCTATTGTAGTGCATGATAACGGCATAATTTATATAGCCGAGAATCAAAAGATTTACATTAATGTTGGTTGGAGTTGTCGCATTCTCATGACAAAACTAACCAAATAGCTAAACTAATAAACATGTATGTATGTAAGTAATTTACAATACTAAAGAATATCATAAAATATAATAAAATTGACTATAATAAATCTTACAATGTTTTATATTAGAGTTACAGTTTAATATTAAAATATACACCCCCCGACAAAAGAAACCGTACCAGTATGATAAATTCATAAAAAACACAATTAATCTCAAATTGTTGA
>JAUYWI010074776.1:0-13884 GCA_034780595.1 Parotoplana pacifica | reverse complement strand
CCATAACATGCATGTGGTGTGACCCTCCATAATATGCATGTGGTGTGACCTTCCATAACAGCATGTGGTGTGACCCTTCACAACATGCATGTGGTGTGACCCTCCCTAATATGCATGTGGTGTTACCCTCCATAACAGCATGTGGTGTGACCCTCCATAATATGCATGTGATAATTGTCCAAAACAACTCAAAAGGTTAGTTGGTGTAAGAGTAATGATCAGAATATAATTTCAAGACACCCATGAAAATTATTTGTTAAAAACGTTGTTTTCTAAGTAAAACACAAAACATTTTCTGTAAATATATAAACCGCTTTATAAATTATTTAATAAAAACAACAATATTCACTTGCCTGAAAGGCGTCAATGGCGCCCTTCTCTATCATGTAACGCACTGAAGGTCGGGCGTCGCTGTCCTGGTCTATAACACGGAGTTTGAGAAGCTCTCTGGGTAGCCGTTGCACATTTTCTTTCACCATGACGGCTAGAGTTGGTACCGTCCACTTCATGGGTGAATCATTCACATCCAACACCTTCACAACTACACTGGAATAGTTGACATGATTCTGAGAAGAATCCCGGGCTACCACCTGGAACACACACAATTTGATAAGTTTTATTAAATGTGCTTTTTTAAATGAAAATATGTCACATAAAATCCTTGAAAAGCAACCAAACTGTATATGATAAATGTTTTAAGTGTGTAAACTGATAAATTGTTGCAAAAAGGCACTTTACTGGAACGAACTTTTTATAACTAGAAAAACGAAAGCTCATTTATGCACCTATCTATTTCATACAATTTAGCATTTTAAAGAATCCTCTGATTCATCCAGAAAATTAAACAAACAAACAACTAAAAACATTAACAAACTATAGATTTTTCATTTTCAGAATAATAACAATGAAAAGAAATAGGTTTCCTACTTGAAATTCAAATTTGTCAATAGTTTCTCGATCCAAGGCGGCTGTCAGGAAGATCCAACCCTGAGCATTGATCCTAAAGAATTTGCGCACATCAACAGGAACAGGCGACCAGGCCGGCACGGCTTTGAGACTGTACGTGACGGTGTCCTTTCCGTCTTGATCACGGTCTACAGCCAGGGCTCTCAGCAGTTTGGATCCGGGCAGCATTGTTTCCGGCACCGAAATGGAATAGTTTCGAGCCTTAATGAAGAAAAGAAGATATCAATAACAAAATATAGTAGGCATTTAAACTCAAGCGACAAGGAAGTTCCAATCCCTCGGGGTCGGCGTGTATGGCCTTGGGGCTGAGCGGTACATAGCAACAACAACATTTAAACTAAACAGTATATAAATGAGATACATTTTACAATGATGCTATATAAAAAGGTTGAGCGACAGAATAATTGTCGTCATCTAAATATAATAAAATGAATGAAGACATTTTAAATCAAACATTTTGCATGATAGGTAATTGACAGTGAATATACATGACAAATTTAAAGTGTGTTCCTGAATTTTTCAAACATTTAGAAAATCTATAACAATGTATGATTTCTTGTTGATAATATTATACAGGGCACTCAAAAAATTATATTGAATAAACTTTGCGTTTACATGAAACCATAGATATTAAATTATATAGATATAACTAGATCGGCAATCTAAACTAAATCATAGTACTCTAATGATATTTAAAAAATGGCACATCTTCTGATTATTGTTTTTAGAACCTTTTCTATAATAAACAAGAAAAAAACTGCAGTTTACAGGAATTTGCAGACTACTGAAGTTTTGACCCCACTGGATATTAGTCCATTATGACATATTTGCAATGCCACATTTAGTTATTATTTATTTCTCAAATATTTAACATTGAAAATTATCATGCCTACACTTTATATTAGATAGGACGTGATCTACAGTATATAAATGAAACAAAATAAAATTAATTAATTTAATTGCATTAAAATCATATTGAAAACACGCTTTGTACCTTAAAAAGTACAACACTGTGTTTTAAATTTTTTCAACGAAGAAAAATAAACAAACTCAAGGTAGATAATTTTTTTTGTTTAATAAGTACCCTGGAACAGCCAGGGTTTCAAAAATTCAACACATACTCATTGTGTTGTTCCTCTCCACGGAAATCTTTAGTAAAAGGCGAAAGATTTATTCGTGAATGAAGAGAAACCAGAGTGACATGAAGCTACTGACAATTAAACTTTCAATATTTTAACATAACTAACAGTTATATACCATCTTTGCATATTCAACCATAAAATGTAAATATATAGCATATAGTTTAAATTTTATGATCAATATTAGAAGTAAGTTAGCTAATAGAACTGTGCGATACGTTTATTAGACAGTTTATCATTGCAAGCAACCTATTTTTCAATTATAATTTATCTATTCACTACTTTATTGATAAGTAGTATATTTAAACACCGTATTTAGCCACGGCGGACGGATGTGTTGTTAAACAAACAGATTTTTTTAAATATTGTTAAAGCCAAAAAAAAATAAAAATCCTTAGAGTCAGTTTTTTCTTGAATTTTAATGATAAGTTAGTGTAGTAAAAAAAATCACCGTCCGCCGTGTGGCTAAGTACAGCGATATTTAAATTTATGTATTTTAAAATGATCTACATTAGCTGTCCCATTATTTTGTGTAAAAAATTCGATCATTAGCCTCTACGGTTTATTAACTGGCAAACAAAATTATGAAATTCACTTACTTCAAATTCAGGAGAACAGTCATCAACATCGATAACATCAATCATTTGGTCATAGAATGCGAGCAGTGGAGGGTGAGAAGATGTTCTGAACTGGATCGTTACCCGATGACGAGATCGCGTCTCATAGTCCAGACTGCGGTCAGTTGATATGTGGCCTGTTAGTCGGTCGATCTTGAAAGGTGATTGCGGACTTCCTGGTGCAGTGACAATCAACCATTGACCTTTAATGTTGGCAGGTACCACATTACAGCTGCCCACAATCATGTTCATATCGTTGTTCTAACAAGAGAAAAAATAAAAAATATAGTGACAATTTACCAAATGTAATCTTACGTGTATGAATGATATGATAAGTGACAGCTATTTGTCATTTTATTTATTTGTTTCCCACATTGATTTCTGCCTGCTGATTTTGGGTGGAGGATTTTTATTAGCAGACATTGAGCAACTTTTCCATGAGTTTGAAAATTGTTAATTAATTTTAATATTCAAGCAAAAACTGAAATATCCTTTAATGTAGGCATATTTTAAAACTATCTACCATTTAAACTATAGGTAACTAGGTTTTCGTAGTTGTCAGTGTACACAAAATAATACTCCAATATACTACTTATAAGTAACATAATAAAATCTAATAAACGATAATTATTTAAATATTTTAACCAAATAAATTTAACTAAATCTAGCCAAATCTCTAACCACCATATCGTTAAGTCGGGGTTAAACGGTTGTGATGAACCATATCCTACCTAAAGTATCCCTGTTCTACAGACCACCACAAAGATAAACATAGCGAATCTAGAGTTAACCGCTCGAGATCTGGTTCCTATGTTGTTCCTAAGGTGATGCAGCAAGCCCAGAGTTAATGGTCGGTTCGAGGACCTGTCGAACTAGAGCGGATGGTCCCACACATCTCTTAAACCATTCCAACTATACAGACCCTGGTTGGTGGTGTTACATTCTGCCATTTCCTCTCCTCACTCATGGATTTCTTTTCTAATAAACCTAATCTTCCCATTTCCCACGCAATTGTAATTTATTAAAAGCTCCATTGCCAAAGATCTCGATCCCTCGACCATCATCAAATCTACATACCCTGGAGAGCTGCCCACTGACAATGCCGTCACAGCCCATTTTGATTGTCTTGATGATATCGCTAGAAAACTGCCACTATAAACCTCCACGTAATCTCTAATTTTACATTGCAAAGAATTTGATTTCTCCCATTTTAAACATTTTTGGCTACCTGACATCAACCAAATGACCACTGGTATATGCAAATCTTGACAACTGTACCCGCTTCGATTGAACTTGACCAATACAACGAAAGAAAAACGTCAAGCTCTTCTACCACATATCCAGAGATGGGAGTAAAATTCAAAACATTATTGAACCACCAAATCATACACTGCACGATAACTCCTTTGACTGTGGAGCCTATATTTCTTTCTACGTCAGAAGAACAATACAAGGCGACTTTTTAACTAATATAACCTCTACAGACATCATTAAAATTTGTACTTCAATGAAAAACATCTTAGAAGCCACACACAATGTCCTACTCAACCAGCCTCCAATATCTCCCACTCCACCCCCTCCAACATAAGGAAAAATATTAAAAATGTCACCACCAAAAAGGATGACATGAAAACCCGCCCCGTAATACACAGAATAAATCCCGCAGAAACAACCGATCTATATTTCACATTTCTCCCCATCATGCTGTCATTCATCTTCATATAACACGAGCGATCCCAAGAGGAACCTCATAGCGCAAAGTTGACTGCCCCCAGTGGTGCATGGAAGGTAGCGGATAAGTTTTCAACAAATCACGATTGCGCAGGCAATCGTAGTCACCAGAAATGTAATCGTCATTAAAAAACTAAGAACCTTTTTACAGGACCAAAGATTTGATGTAGTCGTCTACAAGAAGCCCGTCATTACACTAACCATACTCTAAAAATTTCAGACTATTGCATTCTCTAGTGTATTCGCAAAAGAGGTGGCAGGATTAGTGGGAAAGTTAGTGGAGGTGTTATGATTCTCATTAAAGAAGGGCTGAAGTAACCCTCCATTGAATGACAATGCTGATACAACTGATAGAAAATATAGCTGTTGCAAGATAATCTTCAATGTTAAGGAATCTGTCAATATTCACCACATCAGAACTCAAAATGCCTTATCGTCTATCAAAACCAATAAGGCACCCAGACCAGATGGAGTCTACAACAACATGTTCTCACACTTGGGACCGACTTCTAGAGTTAATTAACGATAGCTGGAAAAGAACCGAAATTCCAAACCAATTGAAAGTGAAACTAGCTACCACTGTGCCTATTTAAAAAAAGCCAAGGGCAGTTATCGCCCTGTTTCTCTTATGTCATGTATAGCCAAAGTCACAGAGCGTATGATCACTCTTCATATCATACATTGGTTAGAAAGTAAAAATTTAAACCAGCAACCAGATTCCTGCTCACACTCTTTTATTTCAGTTGCAGTTTCGACAAAGTATGGCGCAGAGGTCATATTTTAAAACTCCAATGACTGTGCTACTGTTTAACAACTTTCTCCCTGGACGACGTTGCCAAAGTGCTTTTTAACAACACATCGAGCAAGTTTCACCTCTTCAGAGACGGCCTCAGCATTAGACTTTAAAATAGAAGAAATCTAGTTTCGTACTTTCAGATTTCTGGAAACCCGTATTCTACATAGCAAAAAATATATTTAAAAGCACGGGTTTAAATGTTGGTTTCAATTAGAAAGTTATAGTTTGAATGATATGGGGGTAAATAAACTACGCAATAACTTTATTTAAAACCAGGTGTGATGGCATAATATTTGCCATTTTCCTGGGACTTACCTCCTCAAAATTGAAACTAGTACAGTGAATGGCAGGTCGGTGAGGCGGGTCACTTTCCAGAATAGACACGGACACTTCAATAGTGTCACTGCACAATGCCTTGGGCTTGCCTGTATCACACGCCTCCACAAGAAACTGGTACAAACCACTCTGAGGCGCCAGCTGGCTTGAACTTGGAAAATTGATGCCCTGAGTTCCCTTGCTTCCCCCAGTTCGCTGGGCTGGGAAGACAGACAAAGGTCGCTTTTTTTCCAAATAATTTGTTCTCAGGTTAACACTTCCCGACGCGGCGTCGATTGTGAACAGATTGATTACAAGTGCTTTCGGTTCAAATAAGCGTGAGAATCGATACTGGATCTTGGAGTTGTCACCGTCGCTGTCGATGTCTTTGGCTTCCAGTGTGACAATGTCATTTAGAACCGCGCCGGGTGCCCTTAAATATTGGCTAGGAGGCACGACTACCTGAAATAATAAAAAGTAAGTATTTATTTATTGACCGCCTCGTGTTGCCATGGCAATGTCAGAGGCACTATTACATCAACCAGTTTAATACATTTCATCTGTGGAAATAAGACTTGAAAATTGTTGCAAGTATTAAAATCTATGGGCTATTATACCTATCAGAAAATGTGTTATTTCAACTAAACTTAATTCAACCAAACTTTTAATAGACCTGTTTTTTGGAAGATTAATAATACAATTTGCAATCATTTTAATGCATAATATAATGTAAACACAAAGTATTGTCGTTACCTCGTATTTGGGCATCTTAAAGACTGGCCTGTTATCGTTGACATCGATGACATGTATGAACAAGGTCTGATAGGCGAGCAGCCCCCCTCCGTCTTGAGCAGTCACCTCCACTCTGTGCTCCTCTTGTTTCTCCCGGTCCAACTGACGTGCCAATGTGAGAATACCTAAAATAGAACACCAGGTCAAAATGCTTAAGCCTCTAAGTGAATTAATATCATTATAGGCAATATAGGCAAATAAACTAGTTGTAATATCAAGGAAAATCGATTCACATTCGGTGATAATCGGAACATGAATGACTCCACAAATTTAATTCATTTTTTAAAACAATTTAAAAAAGCATGAAGTTTCTGCATTACGTGTAAAATTTAGTTATCGTTTTGGCAAATTTATACCAATTACTACAAACCTGTAGTTTTGTCCAGCTTAAACCAACGTCTCTGCTCATCACTCTGTATGAAGTAGGTAATCTGACCATAGATACCTCGATCATTATCTCTGGCCATCAGACGAACCACCTCACTGCCCTCCAGTTTATCCTCTTCAATAGTGATGTAATCCTTCTTTTTAGAAAATAGTGGGGCTTCATGGTTGCTAGGAGACAAATGAATGAGCACTTTGGTTGAGTCAGCATAGGCCCCGTCAGAAACACGAATCTAAAATCAAGTTGATATCACAGAGTATTGGCACGAGTCGATCACAGTGTATTGGATCGAGTTAATATAACAGTGTATTGGCATAGTTTAACTATGTCTTATGTGATACATACAAGAATGAGAATAAACCAAAATAGGTGCCTTCAAAGAAGTAAACAAAGTAATTCCAACATTCATATCAAACCAAAACTAAAAACTGGAAGTTGAAAGTAAAAAGAAAATAGAAATTATGAAGAACCATTAAGTTAAAACGTTTTATAGTAGGTGTCTAGAAGAGCTGGGGAAGTTGCATAGTGCCTAGCAAAGGTTGGCTTTATCTATTCAATTTGTTTATGACTAACAAATTCGTTCAGTTATTCAACAGCTTCCAAATTTAATGAAAAATCATGATAGTTACATTACATAGGAAATACGTTAAATTATTAGATATCCTAAAATTCTGCCCTTTCATCTTAAGGTTTACTAAACTTTCTGCCCAGCGGAGAAAAGTTTAAAAATAAACACATTCACAATAAAATGTAATCATTCTCTGTTTACCTGTAAGCTAAGAACGGAAGCCGACTGCCAAATGCCTTTGATTGAGGGAGGTGCAAAACTGATCATGCCAGTCATTTGGTCGATGCGGAAAAACGAATAGTTTAGTTTAGGTCGGATCGAGTAGGCCAGCTGACTAGAGGCATCGATATCAAAGGCTGTCACCTTGACAACAAATGTGTTGGGCACTGATTGGTCAGAAATGGTGATATTGTAAACTTTACGAGTAAAGATCGGAGGGTTGTCATTGTAGTCTGTCACTTTAATCTACAAATTCAAAATTTCCAATTTACATATTTCATCCTTTTTGCTAGTTTTATTTATGAGCTATAAAATAGGCATATTTATTGTTGCAATAAAATTTTAGAATATTGATAGAATGATTTAATTCCCATTTATGAAAACTTTGAAATGAAATGAACGAAACGTGTTGGTATTAATATTTGAACAATAATTACTAATAGCCATATTTTCCATTTTCTTCATTAATTAGAAAAATCACACGTCATACAAATTTCCTCCATTTCTAGAAAAAAATCCAATAGCATACAATTATTAGTGTTTAACAAAACTCGTCATTATTTAAAAACCAAACAGAAATGACCTTCAAAATTTATCAACTAACAAACGAACATCTTTGATTAAGCATATAGCCTTCACTTTTCTGTCATTTGAATAATTCGCAAGTTTATTTCAAATGATTCTTGATAATCTAATTAACTTAATCAAGTCACTCGATTTAGTGCCATTGATTTTATTATTGAAAAAAGTTGACATGATCTACGTAGTGCCCGGTGGTAAATACAAAAAAATAAATGTTACTGTGTATAAAGAAACTTATTCTACTTCACTTGTCATTCAGTTTTTTTAGATTTGGCAACTTTCGAAACTAAGTGGTTCACAAAATGCTTTTATGTATTTATCGGATTTTAATTTGATTTTCTACCCAGTCAGCCTATAAACTAAACCCATATGTTACGTGCTTTAGATATATGTTTAAACTGGGCAAAGTGACTACAATTAGGCCCCTAAGCTTCAATATTTTTTTCAATTGGCAGCCAATTTTGACAAGACCTGGTAATTGTTCAAATGTTATTACACCAAATAATTGTTTGGTTTACTGTCATTTCTGATAGTTTGGTCCTTGAAAAGATAAATGCATAAACTTCTATCACCAATTAGTGCGACTTATGTTAAAAATAAAACTACATCGGTACATACAGTTTACAATTTTCGAATTAAAACTAGAAATTTATTTAAACTTTATTTGAAATATAAGAGTTTATAATCAAATTAAACCAAGTAAATTTATATGTACCATAGTTAAGACAACTTTTGGACACATTTAACTATGGATCCCGATTTTCTCTATTCACAAAGACTGAATCAATGAATCTTCAGTTTTTCTGAGAAACAAAACCAATGCAACATATTTTTACCCCCGTCACAATCGTACAGTATTAAGTTTAGGCGGGTTTTATAGAATTAAATTTTATAATGAAGCTTTTCAAAAACCAGAGATAGTGAACTAGAAATTTGTGAATCGTTAAATAAAAAAAACATATTTCATACCTATTACACGAAAAAAATTATATATTTTACGGAATTAACCAAGCATTTTAGAGTAAAGTTCCCGGATACTCATTTCAAAACCAACATTGTCCCTCCGGTTAAAAAGTCTGACCCTATCGACCTTCAAAGCAGCACTACAATCAGCTATCTCGACTCCTTGTCTATGGTTGATGTCACTTTTTGGACAGATGGCTCCGTTTCTGACAGCATCTCGGATGGCGGTGCCGGCTTCTTTAGTGGAAGCAAATTGATTGTGACAGGGGCAAATTTAGTACCAGCTTCAGAGCCAAACTAACAGTCATCAACTAAGCCCTCAACCAAATCTCTGTCAGTGAGTTTGATTCTATTAGAATCCTCTCTGATAGCAAGGCTTCCACTAATGTACTCCACAATGACCCGCATACCGACTTTAATTAAATAACCAACAGAATCTGAAAGAACCTTTAACCTTAACAGTACCCCCGTTTACTTCCGATAGATCCCATCCAATTGTGGAGTCATTGGAAATGAAGAAGCGGACTCCTTGGTCAACGAGGCCACCAAACATTACCAGAAAGAGACTGTTATAGGACTTGACGTTAGTTCCAATGTGGTCAAGCGTAGCATCAAGTAAGAGTGGAGCAATAACATCACCTTCAGTCCTTAGAATCAGTCTCAGATCATCAAGACCCTCAACAATCCTGCCTGCCTCAATCTCAGCCGAAGAGAACTTGTGTGTCCACACCAAGTCCGTTCCGGACGTCTTATTGAGTCCAGAGACGTCCTAAGGAAAATACATCCCACATCCTCTTCAACTATGACCAATCCCGCCTGCAGTTCTTCAGTGGTCCAGCACCCTACGACAGGATCATCCAGGACAAACCTATCGCTTAATCTTCGCCTCACATCTTCGCACCAGGAGAAAAAGAGAGCATCTTAGATAACCATAAGTACAAGTTTGTAATGTCTCAAAGTTAAAGTTACTTGACTGTCCTACTAACCGTGACTGGTACTTTAGATGTCATCTGAGGTCCGGGCAAAGTCCCACTAGCAACTACCCAGAAGTTGTGTTCGCGTTTCTTTTCAAAGTCTAGGCTCTTGGCTACAGAAAGCCAACCGGTAGATGGATCAACGGAGAAGAAGGAGCCATCGTTAAGAATTGGAGACAGTTCCGCAATAGAATATTCAATCTACAGATAATAAGAAGTCAATACATACTTTGCTTTTGCTAAACATGCCACTTATCAAATATTATTAGTTTTCAGAAATGTAGCTAAATATACTATTTGTAGTTTTCTTACCTCGCCACTGGGTCCTGAATCATTATCGATAGCTTTAAGTTGTTTTAATTTAAATCCTATTGGCTCCTTTTCTGACACAACGGCTCTGTACAGTGTAGAGGAAAATTCCGGTTTGTTGTCATCAACGTCCTGTGAGAATAAATGAAAAATGTTTAATTTCAATTATTTATAACAACAATTCTGAAAATTTAGTTTTCGTAAAGTTTAATGTAGAAACAGTTAAGTAAGAGCGCATAAAACAGAAAAAGATTTATATTAATAAACAAAATTGAAAAGTCAACTAAATCACAAACACCTAGACACAGCTAAAAGAAAGCTACAAAATTTAGATCTTGATTTCAAGAAGTAAATGCACTGCCATTAAAATAATAAATGTTGCACAGGTAGGATACGTACGGTTAATGCGACAAACACAAAAACTTGAGAAGATAAGCTGGTAGAAGTATCAGTCACTTCGAGCTGCAATTTGTACTTCTGCCGATGCTCAAAATCCAGTTGATCAACTGTGCGCAGAACACCTGAAAGTGAAACGTTATCTATCACTGTCAATCCTACTGTTTGCTCAAGACTAAAGAAAGAAAAACAAAGTTTCAAAGTTTCTTATGATAGATAGATAAAAGGTTGTTAATTCATCAGTGTGCAAAGCTGAGTAAAAATTAATTTGTGCAAAATCTATTTAGAATTAACAACAGTCATTGTATACTATAAAAAATAATTTATTTGGAATGTTTATAAAATGTATATACATGCATCATTTTTGGCAACTAATGATTACGTATTACTAATCAAATAAGTAATTAATAAAACTATTCTAAAATTGGCAATAATTATTATGACCTTATGCCACTAATTAAACTTTTAAAATGTTAATAACTTTAATAGAATATAATAGTTATCCTTGTAAATAATTCCGTAAATTCGACAATGATCTATACATTCCCCAAAATTGTCTAGACTTTAATGAATGTAGTCATAGAATTTTAACAAAACAAACGAATGATGGCAATGATCAAATGATGATTGGATATCATTATTCAACTGATATTAAAAGTCATACATAGACTCGCTACTAGCAGAATTCACTCATCACAATTAACTGGAGTTTGTCCTTACAACAGATCAGGTAAACTGAAATAATTTAATTTAATAAATAACAAAAAAATTAATTTATACGAATGTGTGATAGTGGAGTATGATCCAGAACTCTGTCAATACTTTACCTACACAGTTATACGTACCATGCAAGATATTAGTCATATTTTATTGATTCGGATTTTTTTACAATCATCTAGGTATCTGGTCTCATTTGTAATTAAAATGTGAAATAAAATCATGATAAATATGATAAATAATACATTAAAAATACCATTAGATCCTGATAATAAAAAAGCACAATAGATCATAGTGTTCCATGCAGCAGCCAAGCAAAAATCAAGCAGTATAATTATTATGTATAATGTATACGTAGCAATATAGTTAATTGGCATTAGGGAAACGCAACGCTAACAGAACAATGATTTAACAAAAAGATTGGAATTTAAATATGATTCTTTTTTTATGATTCATTATTATTAGGTACTGAAAATGAGCTTTTTACACAGGCAGATAATATAATTAATGCTATACAAGATAAATTAAATATTAAAAGAATTGTTTAAGAGTTAGATGCATGAATATATCATCTGTTATAAAAAGAAATAATAGTAACATCATAAAAGAGTAAATGAGTAAGCTCGAAATAAACATTAATAAATAGGATAACAGTAAATAATAATTATGTAGTAATAAATTAAATAATATATTTTCAAGATTTCCATAACATCAAGTAATATAATAGAATGATGTAAACTCAACCAAAATTAATAAAAAAAATAATTTGAGTTAGAAATATATTGTTATACAGGCCAGGCACACTAATGTACTACTCATCTAACATATATAAATAGTAGTATACGACATTTGATTAATCAATTTTGTTCAATAAACACTATTTAATTTGGGTAGATATTTTGTTTTAGCAATCTTTTGTTTAAATGTTGAGTTGTCGTATAATACTACTCGATAATTTATATGAAAATCAAAAACCTAAAGATGTGTCCATCACTGAAGCATCCATAGTAGGTACAAAATCGGTTAGAAATACTCACATGGACCAGGCCGACGATATTCTAGATAAAAAGGCAAGTCGGTAGGTAAGTAGAACAAAGAAACAACAGCCAGATTCACAGCAACAAAATCAAATTAGAAGAAAAATCCTCTTTTACAATCGCTTTCAGCTACTACAGGCTCAGGTAGAGATGCCACAATCAGTTTTAGGTAATGTTAAAATCAAACATGCTAGCAGATAGTTTTAGGTTACCGTGATAGGCCCAATTGCCATCATTATTACGATACAATTTGATTTTTGCCGGTGAAGGGGGTTCAACTAAAGAGGATATTATTTTTTTATCTAATGTTATAATCAGTAAAAATGAAATGTGTATCCTTTTGACTTTCTTTGTGTGACAAAATTAACTATGTATGAAGTAAGGCAAATATCTATAACATAATCCAAATTAAAATTACATAGGTGTTACTCTAATCACTCTTAGAACTAGAATTAACTCCAATGTTAAAGAAAATAGTTCTATCAAATTTCATTGAAAAGATAAGATCACCCTGTAGTGAAACCAATTCATATATTTTTATAACAAAAAACCAACAACTATAAATAATAAATGTTTAGTCACCTGTCAATCTAATTTTATAATGATAAACAGTCAACCCAACGTAATAAAATATTATTTAAGACAAGATACTACTTCAAGTAGTAAATATTTCTCCAGAGCATGTGATAAGCTTACTGCATTATTCAAATCATCTTTGATAGGTATCTATCTGTATGTAAAGAAATAATTGCATTGTATTCTCTTTTTATGTAATCCGTGCCATTTTTATTGCAACCATTAGATTGATCCAAAAAATGGCCGAACCCAAAATAGAAGCAGGTGTATTTATAGACAATGAATCAGTAGATAATATCACATGCAATAATGAAATTTCTTGGCTTGGTTATCTTGATTTGATATATTTTGTCTTTGGTTAGTTTTGGAACACCCGGACCGTATAATGTGCTCTAAAATAAATGAATTTCTCATAGAAATAGATAATAGGTACTGTATAACTATTTAGATGGAATTTCTTGTACCCTTTTCCTTCAACCAAACACCACTTCTGCCACCTTGGAATGCACTAAATTAATTCCGATATTTTATCAACGTTCCTAATACTCTCGACTCTTGTAAAAAATATAAAATATAATGGAAATGTTCAAAAATTCAGAAAAAGAAAATAATCTTTATATCTGAAACATTTTGTTCAATAAACTTGAAATACAGCTAAAAATAGTGTAACAATTTGTTTATTTAGTTTTCCAATAGACCAGGAACCAGGGGGTAACCAATTATTTATTGGTATTCCAATGCTTTCTGTGACGCGGTATCTGGGAAAGAACGTATGCCGTTGCCTAAGTGGGGGATTAGACCA
>JAUYWI010074765.1:0-13885 GCA_034780595.1 Parotoplana pacifica | reverse complement strand
TAAAAAAATAACAAAATCTAAGACATAGTGCCACCAACCTCTATTTAAATTTGTTGAATTCTACTGGAATGACCCTATAGCATCTTTTTTAGATCAAATCAAAACTACCTAATCATGTGCATTTTGTTCTACACCTAAGCTGAAGCATGATAAGATGGTCAGTCAAGCTTGCCGATTAAAAGTACTATCTAGTCTATCCGAAATCTTTTCATGTTTCACCTTCGCTATATAACAAGATGCACCTGATTTGATCTTGAAAAGCTGTTGTTTCTTTGAAGCTATAATTTTACCATTCTTTTGGTTAGAATATATTCAATTCTATGGTGTTAGTATTGTCGAAGGGTTGTCAGATTTTTTTTTGTATGTCTGTCTGCAGTAAAGATTTGTTCTACAAGCGATGAACTAAGTTGCTGTGTCTTTTCTGTGATCTATGTGAATCTCAATACTACGAGCACCGTTTTGAATGTACAGTACATAGTAGAAAATCTTACCACATTAAAGTGTAGACTATCACGTATCCATTCCTCGCCATGTTTGAATTCTTCCATGAGTCCCATAATGTAAAGTGTATCCATTCCATCAACAATGGTTGCCCCCAAAGGATGATGACCAAATATGGACGTCGTGTGACTCTGTTTGGATATAGGTCGTACTTCATTGTGACCCCAGGCGTACCTAGAGTAGCCACCCCAAGCGTGTTTCATCATCTACAGAGACCAGATACAAAAGTTATTTCTTTGAATAAATAACAAAATTTTTTTTCACCAGTGGATGTCAAATTTTAATTTTATCTGCTCTATTACGATCTTGTTTTTAGTTCTAAGTAGATATTAAAACTTTAGCGCAAACATAAAAATAACTTTCTTGCTGTTCTTCCGACTTAGAGCAAAAGGTATCCTTTTGGTTCCTCTTAAGGTGATAGTGAAATCAATATAGAAGACAATAATCAACAATATTAGTGAAGTCATATCAAGGAAGCAAAGATCTGGTACACTTTCCAGTGTTTAATGGTTCATCTTAGGAAGAGCACGATAAATAGACTTTCTTTAAGATACTAAAGGATTTAACCATTAACTATCGAACTTACTTCTCGAACTTTGTCTCTTCTGTCTTTGGTCAACGAATCTTTAGGTTCGCCTCCCATAGTTTCCTCTTTACTGACTGGAGTAGGGCCATCTCCTGTACTGGGTATTTTTGGGTGGCCAAGAGCTATGCGAGCCTTGTCAGCTTCGATCTGGTGTCGTAGATGTTTTAAGTCTGAACGAACCTGTTATTTAAAAAAAATCATAATATGATTTAAACACATCAAATTCATAGATAGTATTTGAATAATGAATTTAATGTTTGATATCATTTGTGAATATAAAAACTCTATGGTTGTCAACACTAGTTCTTAACACCAAAAAGAATTAAATTCATGCTACAAATTAGATATAGAACTAAATAAAATCGAATGTTTCACATTGTCGCAAAAACAGAATTAGCACAAAACAATAATCAACTTGCGCGCCTACCATTAATAACAATCCATGTACTCGTGTAAAAAATAACTGTCTAATCGATATTATCAAGCGTCAGAAAAAATTGGATAGGTCACACATTGAAAAGAGATAACCTACTAAAAACAGTCGCTGAAGGCAGACTTCTAGGAAAAAGAAGTTAAGGCAAACCAAGGAGAAACATGTCAGCGGATCTTGTAAGAGTATCATATTCCGATCTTAAGGAACGTAATAGGGAACAGTGGAGAAAGTGGAATCCATAAACATGGACCTGCATCAGGCAGCGAACAAGATAGATAGATAGAATCGATATTAATACGCAAATTAGAAGTCCCAAGAAAATAGTTCCAAACAGTTTTTGTTTCCGAACAATTTCTGATAACTAATTCCAAAATTACTTGACGGTTTAAATTTTCTACCAAATAAGTAACGTTTGTTGAATTTTATTTGCATAAAATTATAATCTTATTACAACAACTAATAAACGAAAGTAGTGTTATGACCTTCACAAAAATATAAAAACTAAAAATTAAGTATAAAATGCTTTAATTTTTAGGTTCTATTTTTTGTCATATTATACGAAGACTACAAAATGTAACATTTATTAGCGTGCGTCCTTAACATTATGATCAGAAATTTGGAAATATTTTTGATAGTTTAGTAAACTCTGCATAACATAATACCTAATATAAAAATCCGGTTCCATCTCAAAACTTTGTATGTACTTTCATTTTATAAATTTAAATTAACACTTATTTTATAAAAAGCCCAAAAGAATCAAAATTATAACCAAACTAGATCGTGCAAAACTGCAAGAAATAGTCCCACTGTGTTCCTCTATCCAACAGAATTACATAATTATAACATCTAAAGCATAAACAAAAGCAGATTAGAAACAAAAAGTTTTCTACTGATACAAACTCGACATTATCACAAAATTAAACACAATATAAGACACTGCTGGTGCTGACAAAACTTTAGGGGAATCTGATTCTTGCCAAATTCTGTTTTCTTTGTATATTGTACTCAAGGAAATTGAAGTAGACCAGAGTATATTCAATCTCCTTGATTGTATCAGGGGTGACCAAACGATGTACTACTAATTGGAACAACATAATTAAGCCCATCATACTATTTATACAAAGATAATCAATAAAATTGTAGGTGTGTATTATACTCCCCCATAATCGAATATAGTTAGCTGTAGGTATCTAAAACAAAATCGTCGTCTCAGATAGGTTCCTAGCAGAAACTCGTGAAATTGAAAATGACATTTTTTAAATATGTAGTTATGCATAATTCGTATATTAATTTATATAGGTACCTACATAATAGGACGGAACAAATATTGTTGCTGATTGTTGAATATCTAATCACTAGATATTCAACAATCAACAACAAGTATCTGTTCCTACATAGTTATGATGTGTCCCTTTTTAAATGTTAGAAATATCTAAATAGAAGTTCGTAAAATTCAAAAAATATTTTGAAAAACTGTTGAATTTGTCAGATCTATCAATATGCTCGTATTATGCAACCGGCACCAACAAGTCCATTTCCTCCTATAATGATCGATAAAATCAGTAAGCATCAAGTTACGTATAGATAAAGATTATGTACCGTTAGATAAAGTGCCCATATCTGAAAGTAAAAAGATTATCAGCATATCATAATTAACATTTAAACACCATCAAAAATATCAAAGATTGTAAAATTATCGAACAAATCAAATGTATTACCATATTTACTTATTATGATCAAAGTCTTTTGGACCCGGAGTTATTCAAGGTCGGGCGTCTATTCAAGTAAACACGGTATTCGTAAATGTCTGTTTTACGTAATACCACCAGAATGATGCAAATTATTATCACGTAAGAATTTTGCTCAAATCTTATAAAAAGTAGTGCGTGTTCCTCCGAGGAGACCAATTAGAATCTTTGGGAGTAGAATTCAGTCTCCAGCCTACTGTGCATAAACACTGATTTGAATGTTATAGTACAGATTTGAACCCCTCCAGGTCAAGGATAGAACTGCACTAAAAAAATTCCCCCAAAATTATATAAGTAATCAATGAAGATTTACAATTGCTAGAGATATAGTCTACAAAGGGTTAAGTTAATATTTTTAAAAGATAACTTTATGAAATGGAGGTTAATTTTAAAT
Organism: Parotoplana pacifica; assembly: GCA_034780595.1. Taxonomy (NCBI): domain Eukaryota; kingdom Metazoa; phylum Platyhelminthes; order Proseriata; family Otoplanidae; genus Parotoplana; species Parotoplana pacifica. Next base: position 10,223 of record JAUYWI010074765.1, on the reverse strand, counting down.
CTGAACCCGACTAATGAATTGAAAAATATTCGAAAACTCATTTATCATTCCACCCAATTTCTATTATTTTAGGTTTTCACCATTGATTTACATAGCTGAACTTGAAACTAAAATATATTTTTTAAGTTTTATAAAATGAAGGAACATTAATCGAATGTATTCAAGACAATTAAAAGGCAGATTGTTACGAAAAAATAACATAATTTATTAGTAGATAAATTTCAAAAGTTGCTATCTACAAAATTGGGAAGTTTTCATTTATTTGTGGTAACAAAGTCGATCATTAGACATCCTGTATCAATACTCACTTAACATGCATAGATGGTGTAGATAGAGCCAGGCCTGTAAGTACCAACTATAGTGATCATGCGTGGTAAACATGCAATATAAATAATATCATAAAACAAAATTATCATTTTTTTAAAACCCCAAGGATAAAGGCAACATATATGTCGTTTTTTTAGGAATTAGCTTCGATAATATGTATGTCAAGTTTTAATGGGACACTCGTTCTATAAAAATAAAGTGTAGTCTTTCCCCAATTAAGTTCTAACACGGACTTCTAATGGCCATGACCACCTAACTGCTATTCGAATCACACGCATCCAGTTTTAAATACAGGGTGTCTGCAAAGTTTGTATACAGTGAAATTACGGGCCTTCATTGTTCTACTTCTAAAGTGTGTTCTTTAAAAAAAAATCAACTGTATACAAACTTTGTGGACACCCTGTATAACTTCTTATAATCCATATCTAACAGTATCACTTTGTCAATTGTTTGAATAATGCGAAATGTTCTAAATAAATAGGCATTGCAAACAGAAATATGTTAGGTATTGAATACCTATTAGCATCATGCTCAGAATAATAATAATGAACATGCACATTTCTAATACTACTTTTACTACCATGTGTTATTGCAGTCTGAGATAGATTAAAACGAACAATATACTATAGTAGAAGTAGACAACAATATAATTTATTTAAAGTAGGTATATTAAATAGATAGCCTATCATGAAAATAGTATAATCATCAACAGTCTGCTGCTATTATAGAACATTTCTGATAATTTGTTAAAATTGTCAACAATACATAATATGAACATTAAATGGACAAAATTGTTATATTGTAATAAATTTTTCCAGTATGCTGTTCTTTTATCATTAAAATGTCAAAATCAACTATGAAAGAAAGATCCTTAATGCTATTTATTAAATTAGGATACTGCTGTAACAAAACATTGTAAACTGTCAATCGATTTGATACTGAACCACCATCTCAATAATTATCCAGATCCGAGAGAAGTAACTACGTGTTCTGTGATAATTTGGCATGATTATGACATGTCATAAACATGTAGATAATGTATATTTGAAAAATATATATTTAATTCTACAATATGTCCAAAACTAACGCTTTTGTTATGCAAATTTCTACTCAGATATGGTTCGGTAACCATACCGCAATAAATTTAAAATTTTTTAACATCTTAAAAAGTGAAAATCCGATTACAAAAGAAGTATTTGTATAATAAGAGTAAAATAGTGATCAGTGACATCCTTCCTTCTAATTTATTGTTCGGTAGATATTGTCAGCCGCTGAAGTGATTTGTACAAACTAGAAAATATTTACATTATAATTTCATCTTAACAAATACTGCATATTAAATTCTCTGTGATAACTATATCAAGTAATTATACAAAAAGGTCTATTTATTACTACAGTCTAGTCTAGAGTACATAATAATTGTAGATACATCGCAGTGTATCGTGTAGATTAGCATATCACAAATGTCACGTTACGTTTAGAAAGTACGAATTTAGTTTTTGACATAGAATAATGCTGAAATCACAGTTAGGTTTTTGGGGTTATGGCTAAATGCTTATTAATAGATATGTAGGTAGGTATACCAAGGTGCATAGATTTTTGACATTTATAAAGCTAACTATTCATAATTGATTTTAGTAGTAAATAATTATGATCTCAAATTTCAGGAATAGAATGAATGATACACACATTATGTATGAGAGGTTCCCTCTACACATTAAATACCTGATGGTGTTTGTAAAACGAGAAACAATACATTAATCCAGAAAATGTTTCGACTAAAATAGTGTTGAAAACAATGCCTCTACGATTACTTCCCAACTTCAAGCAGTCCGCCACTAGTCAAATATGCCTATTAGTACATAATCGGGAAAAACAAATTAGGTTTTGTAGAAAAAAATATTAACATCAAACTAGAAATTTTCATATTTGAAGAGCAATGGTATTATGACAATGGTTGATAATTTTATCCCTGTTTCTCGACTATCAATCCAATCCAATGACCATTCTATGGTATAAAATGGAAATTACTGTTCCGTCCATGACGCTTTTTTCATGTTCCACAAACATTTCCTAAGCCCAAATTAACTCAAAGACCATAACAGTGAGAAAACCAAAAGCGAAAATGATAGAAACCCTTCCATCAGCTCGAATTTTTATTTTTCAAATTTTGTTGAAACTAGCTCCATTTTACACAAAAGCAGCAACCTTTTTTCGGCAAAGTTGGACATAAAACTGCCAAAAAGCACTCTCTAATTAATTGTACGGCATTCGCGCTGCGCCTACCCCACCAAATTTGACTACGGCAATCTTTTCTGATAAAAGAATGATGAAAATAGGTACAATAAAACATCCTCTACGAAGCGTTTGAGTTTCAACTTCGACTTGTCATATTTGGATTTGTTCGAATATCACCCAAACGAATCCACGATTTGGTGTAGAACTTTCGCATCAGATTAGCTACTTACGATACCAAAATGAGTGTGCATAGTATTTATGTGGCATTCAATTGGATTTTGTACCTGGGTGACTAGGGCCAGCCATTTTTTTACGGCGGTATGTTGGCGGAGCCTCCAACCGGCAACATTACACATTTTTGACGTGGGTGCTAGGGACATCAGAGAACTAGAATCATAACACTTGGTGTAGAATAACAACCTCTACGAGGCGTACATAGTCACAAAATTTAATTTTCAAATCAAATTTAGATTTATGTTGCTGCGGTAACATATGATATGGACAAGGGTTCTAAGAACATAAAAAAAGCAAGAGAACTTGATGCTGCAGAATAGACTCTACGAACTAATAATAGTCGAAAAACGGAACCACAGAATTCGATTTTTGTAATAATACTTTTCAATTGGTATCGAAGTTTTTGGACAACTTACAGTTTCAAAAATAACTCACATTGGACATGGATAAGTAAGACGCGAGCCTACACTTTTTAGTGGACATGGGGCTCAAATAGAAGTTTTCAATTTGGATATGACTGTATTATGGGACATTAGATTTGGTTTCCAGTGCCGCAATCAGTTTACATTGAATTTCTTTATTATAACCCACAACTTTTGAAAAATCAGATTTTGGACATGGGTGACTAAAACATCTCAGATTCTTAAGAGCGTGGGACAGTAACTGGCAATTTGGACATGGGTATTGGGGATTTCAAGCAGTGCATCTGCAAATGAATAAGTTTTACATTGTAAAACAACCACCCGTCTAGTTCATTTTACATGTGTCGTCAATTTTCATAAATATTATAAAAAGTAGGCCAACAACTAATCTAAGATTTTAAATAGAAAGAAAGGTACTAAATGAAAATATAAGTAGGTGTCGTAGATAGCTTAGAACAATCGGATCAAATTATTTATTATCTAGACGAAAGCAACAATAATCTATTTATACTACCAATTAGAACAGTTTAACCATGTACATTACAGATATTATAAAATTGACTTCTAAATATAACTTTATACCAAACAAGGTGATTTCAAAGTTGATAAATTATTTAAAAATTGAAAACAATCAAATCATCAAGTTTAATCACTTCGTAGAGGATGTTGTCCAGCACAAATTTCCATAATTGTTCCTTTATATAGTCGCAATGTAGGTACCATACAATAATCAGATGAATGACCCAAATCGAAAACATTTTTTTTGGTCTACTATTACTTAAATTGTGCAAAATGCGAGCTATTTCGACAAATCCAATACATTTTGAAGGGTTTCCTATGATTTACGAATAACTTTAATGAACGGAAAAATAATAACTTGTGTGCAAAACAAATTCTCATCTCTAGATGTAGTTTACTAATACAATGTATTAGTTGAAAATGCTTTTAAATAATTATGCGGTTGCTTAGTACACTAAAAATCTATTTTACTTACACATTATAAGACCTAGTTGATTCTTTTTAAATATAGCACTTAAATGAGATGAAAAGCCAACTTTTCTACGACCAAGCAGCATTTTGTTTTTTTAGATTCCAATTTCAAAACAAACAGAAAGAATATACTCGTACAGGTATTTAATTAAATTCATAGAAATTATACTTCTTTGTTAAGTACACAATCTTAGCTTTAAAATGATATTATAGAAAATCAACCATTCGACTCTAAAACATATTTCAGGGTTCCCACGCATTTTCCTTGATCTTTTCAAACAAAATGTGTTCAGTTCAGCTCCCATCTTATATTTTAATACGGTAGATAGAATGTGTAGGTTTATAAGTAGGTATATAAATGTTATTTTAAAAAAAAGAAAAAGTATTCTGGATTATTAAACTGTAGAAAATAATGGCGTATACAATTAAAACAAACCTATTAAAAGACAAATGGGATGTGACCATGTTCAATGTAAATAGTAACTCCGCTTTGAGGGTATCTTTATTGCTCACAAAACCGTTAATTGCAGCATATGTTGATGGAGGCACAGTAACAGGGGAAGATGATAATGATACAGTTGTACTACACGAAGTTTCTTCCTCAAAATAGACATATTAAAAAAGATTAGTTGTCACACCAATAATACGAGTATATTGTAATTGTGATGTGGTTGGTACATACATAAGTAAAATCATGTACGAGTATACACATAACATTTCACCTTTTTTAGTTGAATATGGAACTTATGGAGAATGAAGATTCTACTTCTCTAATACATGCCAAATTTTTAGCTGACTCTTCAAGGACTGCTTTCCCATAATATTGTAAAGTTGAATGTCTTTCTTGCATAGACTGCACGTGGCTTTCTCTCTGGACGATGGACACTCCTGAATCCATGATTTATGTAGTGGATGGCTTAATCACTCGTGATTAAAATAGGCTATCGAATATCTTTTTGTCATTATTAATTTTAGTTAACTGTAAATTTTAATGAATAAAGTTAAATATTAACATAAATTAAGTATATCTGGAAAAACGACCTTTTCAAAAAATTATGTTAACAGTTTCTTTTTTATGTTTGAAATAAGCTATTACCTGGGATTACTTTATTTATATCTGTTAATATAGGTATTCAATAAATATCTGTAGGTATAGGAATTCACCTTATATAAATATTACTTTAATAAATTATAAACAATAAAACTTCAACAAGCTTAATGTATCAAACACACCAGCAAAGACAATATAAAAAATATGAAAGTAAAAAGGTAAGAGATGTTTTTGTAAGCTTTACAGACAGTTTAATGTCATATTCAGGACTATGCTTTTTCATATAAAAAATAAAGATAACAACAAAACATAAAATTTTCTGATTTTCCAGAAAATCTATCAGAATTCCTTGATTTCTACAATATTATCCAAATTCCCTCACTTTCTCCTGATTATTAAAAGATTATAAAATTCCCAGATGCATGGGAACCCTGGTATTAAAAAAACCCCATCAGGCATTGAGGCAATTTAAAACATACACTTTTAGTAAAACAACAAAATGAACTCACATTGTTTAAGTCCTCATCCAGACCCTTTTTGTAAGCTTCCCGATCAGCAACTATTTTGTCCCAGAGCTGACTCCTATCACGCTCCTTTGAAAGACGATTACGCTCAGCAGTATCTGGCAACCAAAATGAAATTAGAAAGAGCACACAAACAAATCCAGCCAGAACAAACAGAAATACATGCCACTCTTTCATTGTAAATTATGTGCTTGTACAACTGGGCTGTTACACTGACACCTGAAATGAAAATATTTCCCCATGAAATGCTGGTTGACTTTTGCCTCACCCCCACTGTGTTTGAAAAAAAAATTATTTTATCCATTTAATTTTATTGTGGAGGATGAAAAAGGTAAAAATAAAAATATGTTAGCTATATCTTGTTTCAATGGCAATTATTGATTTTTATAAACCCACCAAATAAAAACATAAATATAAAAACTAAAAGATGAAGCATTTTTAGCCATATAAATGTATTACTGACAGATAAAAACATGCATCTAATCTATCTAATAAAACCAATTTCAAGGTCACACATCATGGTTTAGTATGATATCATAAGCTTTTTTTAGCTCAAATATCTGAAAATGGAGGAAAAGCTGCATTCTAGACAGATCAATACATTTATTAAAATAATATTGACCATCACATACTGAGAGGAAGATCAGATCATAACCAGCTATTCAAAATAAGGTCAGTCATTAATTAATTATCTCAAAGTTTAGACAATACATTTGCTTTAATAAGGAGCTTCAATTTGATAAAAAGGTCATTGCTTTCAAGGGTCAAAATGTACTAAAGCAATACAATACATGTATTCACTGTCTGGCCATGTGTTAGAGTGGAACTTCTATGCAAGTAAAATTGATAAAGATTTTTTTTAAATTATTGTTGATGACTTTGTTGAGAAAAGTTACAAGTTTTACACAGGTATGATGGCCCTATGTATGTCATGCTGCTAAAAAAAGGTAATGCCAAAGAAAAAAGACAATATATTGTCCATTGTGTGGCATGACACAAACAATTATGGATGTGGCATTCTCTGGTTGTCAACTCTATTCTTAGCATTAACTTTATAAATGCACAAATGTATAGAATATCTGTATCTCATTGGTTTAAGGATATTCACACAAAGAAATATATATAGTTCTATAATTACCTACAAACACTTTTTACAGATTTATCACTTTGTGGGGATGATGTATATTGCTAAACATGGTTTCTGCTATTGTAATTTTTAGTAAACATACATTAATTCTGATATCAAAAACCTATTCTGCATCCCAAATTTAGCTTATAGCTCACCAAATATAATTAAAATCAACTAGTTTCAGACAAAGTGCCATATGTTAAAAATAGCTTATTGCTAGTGACTATACATAAAATATGTTATGTTTAAATGTTCAAAAGCATCATCTAGAAGTACAAACAAACACTTGAAGGTATATCTTATAGTAACAATTTTGACTTAATGCCAAAAATGAACACATATGTTAAAAATAGTTTGTTGCTATGCAATTTGAAGCCCCCTAGTATCCATACATATAATAGATTATGTTTAAATGTTCAATCTATAGGTATAGATCAACTAACCAATGTGTATCTTAAATTAAAGCAACCAGGTTAGTAATTTGATCACAACAGTTGTTCTGAAGAAGAAAGGAATTACCTGAAAATGTGTATATTGTACTTCCTCCCTATAAAGCAATAAAAGTGATTTTTATATATGTTGTACTACTGCCTAAGCCCCTAGTTTAAAACAGACCCCATTAAATGGTAGAATAGTTTTCAAGCTATGAGTTTCTAAAGTAGATTTTTTCAGCCTAAAACACCACAATTCAGACATAATAGCCATTCTAGGCTATTGATATCTTGAAATTTATGTTAATAACTTTAACAGATATAGACAGGACTGGAAATAAATAACCAATACAAGATATTATTTAATTGCAAACCTCAATTTGACATAACTTATTATACTGTGAATTTTTAAACTGTTGACTGTCCATTATACCCCTGTGCCTTTAATTTAATGGGTACAAAGGTAGCATCATCAATTCAGTGTAGAATCTAGTCATCTAAGCTTAATAATGGAGAGAGAGAGAGTAAGCTGAATCTTCACTCTAAAAATAACCAACATATAACATTTCAGAGAGCTCTTGTATCTGCTTGTTGTAAAATTATAAAGCTATCTAGAAGGCCTATAACTGAAGATAATAAAAAAAGATAGCAATGGGCCAAGAAATATTCATCCTGGACCATTGATCAATGGAAGATGGTTTGTGGAGTGATGAAACAACTGTCCTTGTTTAGTGTGAGTGGAAGATGGGCAGGAGTTAACTACTGAGCATTACAAAAAAAATTTCAAGTATGCTGTTGGTGTACTGTTTTAGCTATGTTTCAGTTATTTTGGTAAGGGTCCTTCAACAACTAGCAGAAACCTATCCAGATGGCAATGGTATATATCAACAAGATAATGCTCCATGCAATGTTAGTACTAGGACAATTGCTCATTGCAGGGGTAAAGGAATTCAGCTGCTGGATTGGGCCCTGGCATCTCCAGACATTAACCCAATTGAAAACATTTGGGCTATAATAAATAAAAAAACCAAGAAGAATCAACCTAAAACTAAGAATGACCCTATTAGACAATTTTATCCACTTGGAATCATAACAATGACATCTAAACACTTTTGGGAAACTCATGTTAAATCTATGCCTGATCATGTGGATGCTCTCCTGGTGGCTAAAGGCAGATATACTAACTATTGACTGGGTTTATATGTGTTGTTTCTATATGTTTTTATAATTTCTCATTGTATTTAACCTAAAAATGCTGAAATAAATCAATTACTTTTGTGTGAGAATCTTCTGTTCTAAATAAATAAAGTTTAGAAACTTATATACAAACTTTTTTATGCATACTGTATATATACATAGCCAAAACCAGGTCTCAAGTATTTATTACTACTCAAAAACAGGAAGAAAGTATATATTTATACTGAAAAAGATTGCAAGTATATACATATATTGTAAAAATAAAACTCCTACTGTTATATGAAAGACATGTTTCCTTTATTTTCAATTTCTTTAATTGAGTAATAAAAAAACAGGTATACTTTGATAAAAATATACTACTTATCTATATTTCTTGCAAATGATAGCCCAGGACAGCTGTTTTGGCCTTGTTGGGCCTCATCAGCTAGGCATAATCATTGCCTGAATAATATAAAATGTTCGTATATTTCATTCAAAGCATAGAAGTGAAGAAAGTTTGCCAATTTTGCATAAGAAGAGAAAAAGAAGAAGATATTGATAAAAAAGTACTTTGAAGCCTATTTTTTTATTAAAAGGCACTCACGCTGTCACAGATAGTTATGTGCCACAGATCACTGGCGCACATTTGCTAAAATGACTTCACCATTTCCTACACTACATTATAGGCTTCTGTTTATGAACATCAGTAATATTTTATTTATTTGGTTGCCATATCAACCAACATTTCGACGAACTAAATCGATTCATAATTAGTTATAATAACAAAACAAAGTGCTTTCGTGTATTTGTTGTGTTGATTTAGTTCATCTAGGAAGGATTTGATGTTTCGTTTGAATATATTTGTATATTATAACCTAAATGCTTAGTATTTTAAAGCATCTTTGTTGCTTTTAGCTCTGTTCTAAAAATCCCAAAACGAATCACACCTATTTGTGGGAGCAACATTGCGTCCTGGAGAAATATACGTTTTCTCTTGAGGCTGACATGTGTCGTGTTGCTAGGCAACAGGCCAATGCTCTCTTCAATCGAGTCTTTTCCATCATTCCCCCCGACAACCATCGGGTGCGTCTGATAGGCCTTCCAGAGTCAGACTACATCAATGCCGTCTGGTTGGATGGGATTGCTGTGGAGAATGACATCATACTGACACAGACACCGATGAAAGAGACGCTGGAGCATTTTTGGATCATGATTGAACAGGAAAAGGTTTGAATTGTGTTGTCGTACATTTTGAAATGTGATCTATTTTGATTGAATTAAAGAACTAAATCTGAGTTTTTAGATTTGCTTAATAAACATAGCTTTCTAGATATATTTTGTATTTAAATAGCTAAATTGTCTTAAAGATGAAAAAGAGATACCTTCGTTTTCAATTATGTAGTTAGTTCGTATCTACACTATATACAGCGGCCTTGCCAATTAATAACGGCACCCCCAAATATTCTATGTATAATTGACATAATTCAGAGTACATAGTTAATGCCTCACTTAGTACAGTACTGTAAAGTCACGTCTCTTCAAAGCTGGTCTGATTGGTCGTGTGGCTAGACCACTTCTCACTCAACGGCATAAGACAGCTCGGCTCCAGTGGGCAAGGGAACACAGATTGGACAGCTGCTCAGTGGCGAAATGTTTTCTTCTCTGATGAAAGCCCTTTTCATTTAGTAATGTCGAGACAGA
>JAUYWI010074754.1:0-13885 GCA_034780595.1 Parotoplana pacifica | reverse complement strand
TCAATTCTCTAATAGTCAGTCTCTCCCTCACCTTTTCATTTCTTACTCTGACTTTTCTTATTTTACTCTATGAATATTCAGTAACAATTGCTTCTTTTATTTATTCTATGGCTATTCAGTTGAGTAAGAGTAGCTTCTCCAATTTTTCTCTGGTTATTTAATTTGAGCGGCTTCTCTATTTTGCTCTAATGGTCATGCAGTGAAATGGTTTCTTTTACTCTACATAACTTCTCTATTCTACTCTATGGTTATTAGTTCTTTTTTCTTTCTCCATTTTCCCCAAGTTTTACTCTCTTTTGTCCTCAATATTCCATCTTATATTTCTATAGTTTACTACTAGTATTACTCTTCTGCTTTATAGGATCGCGGCAGATCATTTCCTCACAAAAATATTACCGAATAGTTTTTTTTCTAATTCTTCTAATTGATTACCGAGTTTCATCCACTTGCTTGGTTTGTGTGGTGCTTTATGAAACACACAATTTGAGCAGCCACCTAACAATACATTTATCTCTTAGATTACTTACATAAAATAGTCTACCAGAATATATGTTTTGTGGAGATACCTACTTGGATAATTATTGATTTCTTTTAATGACCAATTTTTTATTATCACAGTTTCTTATTTATTTCAGTGGTATGTGAACTTCCCAAACTAAAAGTTCAACAATAGATAAAATATTAGAATAATACATTATGTATAATTCGAGAGTGAAAGTCCATCAAGTTATAGAATAAATGGATTTTAGTTTATTTTTGTATGAACTATAAAAAATTATTACCAGGTCTGATGATGTGTATGATTGTGTGCACAGGTAGGTAGGTATACATAATAGAGTATAAAATGTTTTTGCTTACCCAGCGAATTAACCTGCTAATTGAATTTTGGTCATCTAAATGATTATTTATGTTCTATTTCTTCCAGCAGGCTAGACAATAGACCTGCTATATTTCTGTGAACTAAACAACAGCAGACGAGACTACAAGATAATCAAAGAAAGAAAGAAGACAGAGAAAGCATTTCCTTGCAGTATCAAGTAAGTTTGTGTTGGATTTCTTTGACTAGATCCATAACATAAATTAGTTTCCCCTTTCGTGTTTATGCCTGGACCAACTACTTTTGCACTCTTCCTGAAGAAAAAAATTAAATACATAAGAACTTTTAATATGTTTTCCTGATTGACTTTCTTTGTACGTAGGTACATTCATCTTAGAACTTTAGGTTTAGTGTAATAGTGTTTAACTAGATAAACCCTTTAGTGTACTTAGTGTTATTAATAAAAGATAGAACATTATCTAATTGATTTTTATGTTTTAACTCTTAGTACTTAGGTATAACTTGAGATTATCGATATAAGTAATCATTTAGTTTCTTATCGTAATAGACAGTAGCCAAGGTACGTTCACTACAATTTAATCAGCCACCTTAGTGTTTGTACAACAACAAAATTTGTTTAAGTTTACATGCTGAAGGTTCGAAGTCCTCAAAAATTAAAAGTTTGCATTTTACTTGTTTTCTAATTCATAATTGGTGATTCCTTTCAATGATCATGTTTCAGCTTGGGTGTAGAATAAGATTCATATGATTCCCAGGGACGTACTAACTTAAGGCAAGTTTTTAAAGACCAATTTTTGATATCTCTGTCTCTAGTTTTAGTATGTCCCGATGATTCCATAAAGTTTTTTTTATAGTTAGTTTCTTAAAAATTTGTTTTACCTATTGTTGTTATTATGTTGAAGCCATAATTACACATTTCTTTTTAGAATTTATTCATTTTGATTAGATATGTTGCTGGTTTTTCTGTGTGTCTTTTTAAATTAATTTTTGTGTGTTTCGTTGCAGTAGTTACAGGATTAAATCTTGTCATAAAGTTAAATACAGATTTCGTATTTAAATTAATATAAACATGTATACAAAAAGTGCATTAAAAATAGTAGACAATGTTTATGCCTTTTTTGACCTCTAAATTTGTTGTTTTAGTGAAGCTTAGACTCAAGGCCACTAGTTTTGGAATTGACTGGTTGGTTCGTTATTGAGGTTAAAATGGCAGTGTTTATTAAATGATGACAACTTTAGTGTTTCTTTGCATCAGCCAATGGAATAGTGTAATCTGTGCAATGAGGAGTTTTCTTGTCGGTTTTCCTTTTGGTTTTTAAATTCGCTAGCTCTACGCCCTTTAGATCATATGAGTAAGGATATATCTTTCATTACTCTATGCTTTAGATTTTAGAAAATATGTAAGCATTTTTATTTATATTAAAAATCTTCTTCGCATATTTTAAAATAATTTCTTTGTGGTACGTTGTTGAAGGGTCAAGATATTCAAAGACGATATTTATTGTAATTTTATGGTTGGCATTTAAGCTTGGCACGCTACTGCTTTTCATATTGATAGTAGTATTGTCAACTTAGATAACCCCAATAAGAAGCAAGTCCAGTGGTTCATAAAATTGGAAATCCGTGTCTAATCTTTCCAGATCAGATAGCCTTAGTGCTAACCGCTGACACTTTCTGCCAGTTTTAAATGCTCATAAACATTTTTTTATTGTTTAATTTCATACTGATACCTGTTGCCTGGCTTTGCGAAATGCTGTAAATAGCTAGCTGGTACAAGCAAAAGACGCATGAAGCCAATACATTATTTATTATAGTTATAAGAGGTATAAATATAATTCAAACAAACTTATTTTTATATTCAACTTTATACACAAAAATGAATTGTTAATTAAAACGTCCTATTATGACACTTACAATAACTGGGTTACTGCGTCAAACATTTTTTATTGATTTTTTCTGTATATGAATTCACTGGCCAATGTGTTGGTTATAGCTACACAGTTTATGAAATTCACAACTATATTATTCAAAAGTGTAATAAAAATTCATTTTGTATTCCATGTAAAAGGAAAAGGAAAATTATTACCAGGTGGAGGAGGGGTTGTAAAAATATGAGTATTTGGGTCCATAAGATGTTTAGTATTTTTTTAAATTAATTTATAGACAAGTAGTACTTATATTTCTAATGGAATCGATATTAGATTGAGGGTTATTTGAAACTAAAATTTATAAACACAACATTGAACAAGAATTAATCATTCGAATATTCGAATTTTGTGACATTTGTATTCATATCGAAGTACTATTTTGTTTAGTAATAATATGACTTTAGTTAATTATCAAGCTCAGTTAATAGGATCCTCTGTGTTCTTAGGCATAAAATTTTCTTGTGATGAGTCTAAATGTTTTGTATAGTAACACATGCATCTAAAAAACGGGAACTGTTTGTCCAGATCAACACATTTTTTCTAGGTAGTGTCGGTAGAAGAAACAGTATTACTGGCGCTGAGTGACTTTGATGTTGTCTGTTGTGGAGCACCTAATAATTAGATAATGACATCTTAACAACCTTGTGAACTAATTTCTTTAATTGAAATGTAATTGTCTTGTCGTGGCGTGTTGCCTCTAATTATCACCGACCCGTAATTGTCTTGGTGTAGAGAGAACTACAAAGATGAAATGTTTCTAAGTGAGAAGAAATACTCTATGATGATTATCTTACACCATTTTAAGATCTCTAACAATATGTAATAGAAGCACTAGACACTCATGGGTAATACACTGGACCAATACATATGTTCCAATGTTAAACCCTATACAAAGCTACAAAACCCTATATGCTGACAAACCTAAAGTTATCACTTTTTACAAACCCCTGATAATGTTTACTAGACAAAGATTCGCATTTTATTTTAAAATTGTTTTTGATATTTCCTGATCCTTAGCAGAATCTCAGGATAGGAAAAGTTGATTTTTTTGGAGATAATGCCTAAAATGCATAGATGGCTTATTTATTTTACTCTATGATTATTCAGTGAGTAGTTCTCTAATCTACTCTATGGTTATTCGGTGAGAGTGGCTTCTCTATTTTACTTTATGGTTATTCAGTGAGAGTGGCTTCTTTATTCTAATCTATGGTTATTTAATGAGAGTGGCTTCTCTATATAGAGAATAGAATAAAGAGGTCATTCACTGAATAACCATCGAGTAAAATATTGTTTTGTATTTTAATTATTTTACATTTTTCATTTCTGACCGGATTGGTGTATGATTTTTGATTTTTTGATTTTGGATATACTAGATGGTACATTCAATCACCAAGCTTGACTGGCCATCTTATTATGCTTCAGCTGGGTGTAGAACAGGATGCACATGATTACATAGTTTTGATTTAATCTTGAAAGGATGTTTTTATGTTGAAGCCATATTTATATTTTTATACATCTTTTGGTTCGATTACATTCTTTACTATGATGTTAATACTGTCGAAGGCTTGACAGATTTTATTATTTTTATTTTGAATGTTTGCTGCAGTAAAGATTTTATTCTACACCAGGGTTATTCAATGAGTAACTTCTTTATTCTATTCTGTGATTATGCAGTAAAAATGGTTTTTCTACTCTAAAATTTTGTTATAAATATAGAGTAATAAATGACACTCTATGGGTATAATTTTGTATTAACTCAAGCTTTAAAATAATAAAAAATGTTATTTTTATCTTCATGTTGTTACTGATATTAGAAAATGCCACCGTAAACACTGATAAACATTCAATAAAGATGTTTATATTCCAGCAAGGAAAATTGTTTTCTTTGAAGCATTAAATCACCCATTTAGAATAAAAATGAAAACGAAATACGAGCAACCACAGCAGCGGTATTTTCCTTGTTAAATTTTAATTATGTTGTAATGACGTGTAGGTCACCTTTGAAAAAATCATGAATATTACATATTAGGAATCTTTAACCACCCAAGCTTAAGTTTAGGTGTGTCTATACCTTCTTAGATATATCTCAAATTTCATGTCATTACAGAAAGGCAATTCCTATAACTGTCACCGTTGTTTGGCTTGTTTTGGTTTTATCGCCTTTGGTTTAATTAAAATCGTTACTCAAATCACACAGGCTATTCCTTCCAAGCTATCTAACTCTAGCTAGACTACATTACATGTACATATCTAAAAAAAACGATTGGAATATGTAAATAGTACGATTGAATGATTAGTTATGAATCACCACTTTAATAGACGATTGCAAACTCGAAGTCTATTATGTAATTCCAACTTAGTACAGACGCTGACCATAGTCATAGACATTGAGCCATGTAGTTAAAGTATAAATTGAAAACGATGCATAGGGTGGGGTGCATTTCTTGTTGTTGATAATTTTTCATATCCACAAAATCAGTTTCTGCTTCGTTTTCGTTTGAAAATCAAATTTATCTTTGTTTTATCGCCCAGTCCAATTAGTTTTTGAGCTCTCGTCTCCGTTTTTAGACTTCCGATAGATTCAATTAGATTTTAGCGAAAGAGATTTTCAATAAGTAGAAATATTACCAGTCACGTTTTTTCTCAACCATTGCTTTTCCTATCTATAATGGTCATCTTCTGTCCTGTAAATGCGATGAAATTACACCAATTGACGTAATTTCCAACAAAATATGTCGTTTTGGCTCGCTATACTTTTATTTTAATATTAGCAGGAGATATTTTACTTGGTTATATATTTCTATGGCTAAGAAATTGGAATAAAATAGCGTCCTCCTTTTCCAATCATTTTTAAACTGCGCTCCATTTTTAAAGGTATAAAAAATTAGAGAGAGAAATGCATGTAGTGATAAAGTTAAACGTTGCCCTACAATTTTATGTCACAAAATTGGAATTCTTCTTGCACTCAATAATTACAATTTATTGTCGTTATATGTAAATGAATAATTTTTAAATGAAAAATATATTGAACGTAGCCTTTTAAAAATCTAATTGTTGAGTACACGCAGTTTGAAACATTTTTTGTGGAGATCATTCAAAAATATGTGATGATGTGTGAAAATCAATCTGGCTTGGCTAATTCTCAACTTTCTTCGCCCCAACACCGTCATCTATCTAGACCGTCTCAGAATTTAATGAATCTACATGTTAGGTGCATAGAATTTAGTAGCAAACAACAAAACTAACATGTTATGTTAGTGTTGCCAACTTTAATGGGAGAAGTATTTGGAAGGTTGATCATTCATTCATTCACTTTAATAACACAAATATCTACTATCAACCAACATAACCATCCATCGTACTAATATATTGTAAGCATTCCCAGCAATAGTTTTAATTGAGAGCTGCCAATATGTATTATGGAAATTATGAGAGGCATCCCAGTCTACTATACCCAAGTCATTCAGCACTATTATATACTAAGTATACTTTCTGCTATAGTGTGAATATTGTGCTCTTTGGGACTTAGGTATTTATTTATTCATCGACGAAATCTAGTTATAGAAAGGCCTTAATTTCCTTTGATTATGGGTACTCTCCTACTATGTACATGTTTGCTGGTTGAGTCATCAGGTTCTCCTGTAGAGAGTTGCCATCACTTGCTTGCTTGCAAAAGAAAACATGATGGTGTTATGTCAACTATTAAGTACACAGCGTGCTACTGGCATATCGCTCGGGTTTTTTGTGGTTTCTCATTTATTAGTTGTTAGGTCTATTTTATGCAGTGATAATTTTTTTATATCATATTAGTTTGTCGATTAACATACATATGGCTAAACACTAGGGTAATTTCAGAACTGTAATACAAAGAAGTTTCCCGCAATTTTATGAAACCCTTTTATACATTGGAGTTCTATTAACCTCCGAAATTGCTTGAAATCTCTTCAAAAGACTTAAAATAGGAATCAAGTGAGAATCCTACCTTTTGGGGCGATGAAATCCAGAAAAATTTTTGTTGGTTAATCTTATATTTCTATAGGCATTCAATAGGGATTTCTATAGGGATTCATAGAAGTGCATTTGTCCACTTTTTACTATGTCTTTGTGAGTATGGCGCTCTAAACCATAGAGGTCCAAACGACCCCCCACCTATTATAAACCATGTAGCCTAAAATTATGCTGAAAGTGTGTTTTACGAGGTTAGCATAGACAGTAACGTGACCTTTTGATCGTGAATGTTTAAAACCAAATGATTTCTATGCATATTATGTGACCTACTTCTAGACAAGAACAATGTCATCTGGAAGCAGGATGCTGTCAACCGCTGCGCCATCATTAATAAAAGGGACTGCCAACAGGAATTCTCTGTACATATTACAATTTCCTCTGTAATTATTGTTCGGTGATATTGAAGATTTGATTCAGTGGACGTGTTGGCGATATGAGCGAGAGAGAGAGAGAGTTGGTGTTGTTATTGTAATACATTTCCGGAACTTGTGAATTGGATTGATCATCAGTTTATGAATTGTTATATCCAGTCTGACAAATGTTCCACCCTGCCCTGGAGTTGTTCTCAATCTAGTCAAACCTAATTACTTTTATATTATGGCTATCTGTTGTCCTGAATAAATGTTTTGTAGCTTCGAATGAATATGATTTAGATTCAATATATCACATGTATTATTATGATAGTACATTATATACATAATACTGATAGAATGTTCTCACTAACTAAATATGTGTACATAAAAAATAAAAATAATTTTTTTATTCAGAAACCTATAAAATTTTGAACTGTTTTTTTATAAGTTTTAAAAATATGTTGAACTAAGGAAACAAACGTTTTTTTAAATATACTATGTCCAAATATTATTTCTGTGCTTTCGAGTCTAATTGAAGCAATCTTTTCTACTCTACATTTTTTTTATTTGGTTAATGCATTTATCGATAAATAATGAGAAGAATTTTAGTGGAAATTGGTAAATCATACACTAAAATAAAGGATATGAATGAATGTATTGCATACATATTCCTATACTTACTTGTATTGATTAGCTAAATCTTCTATTTTTCTTTTGATTATATTAGAATATTTAGACATGGAGATATATTCTATTGCTTTGTGTAAAAAATGCTTTTATATGTATTTGCTGTTTTAGATTTTGCTTTTTTTTAACAATGAAATTATTTTATTTACTATGTCTAACTAAAAATATTCGATGAGTTTGCAATATGAACGTCTGTAGAGTAATAGACAAATAACTAATTGCTTTAAATTTCACTAGCACAGGTTTGATGGGTCACTAAGTTTTGATACATTGTAAGGATTTTATAGTAATTAACGAAAAATGACTTACTTTTTTATTAAAATGTTCATATTTCATGATTTTAATGGTCAAACTGAGTGAAAGCAAATTATTATGATGGATGATATACAAATAATTATTTATGGCTAAAAATATTTGCTAGAGGATTTTAATTGTTTTCTAAAATAAGTAGAGTTAAATTGTTAGGAACCTATGTACTATTTATTAGTTTTCTGATATTTTGTACTTGTTATCTGATTGAATTTAATTTCGTGTTTTGAAGACAACAGTCCGGCCGATATAGGTTATTTTTTTGTCGGATAGTAAAAAAATTTGCTCACAAAAATGACATGATTCTCATTTCCCCATTTTTTACCTTTTTTAGTGTAGGTTTCTATTTTCCAACAATTAAAGGTTTGCTATATGATTTTATACAATTCTGATATTGTATTGATTTTTCGTACACAAGTTGCTTATATTCATTTAATAATATTTTCAGAACATCATTATTTGAAGCATTTTCTTTGTTTTGTATATTGTCAATTATATCATGGAAATGGACTTTCAAAAAAATAACTGCTAATTGTTTTAAAATTTCACTAATATGCTTTAAATAAAAGTTCAATTAGTACATATTGGATAATTTAATTATTGTGTTAACTGAAACAAATATTTTATTATTTTGAGCATAAAAACAGACCAGACATTTCATTCTCTATTCATAGACAAATCAAGCAGAAATAGGTTGTCATTAAAATTAACAAAATCACAGAAATTGATTATATGAAATATTTAATTAAAATTCTCTGGCTTTTTTTGTATGTCGTCGTTGTTGGCTTAAAAATTATAGAAACATCATCTTGATGTAATGGGTGGAGTCCACCAATATACCCAACTTGCCAGCTAATCATGATGTGACTAATTGATCAAAAAGCATATTTTATTGATGCCATCTAGCGTGGGATGTTATGTTAGGATTTTATTAAATTTAATTTGGATAGTTCACGCTATGTAGCCATTATTTCTCCTCATCAATCAGGCGTAGGATTCCCCAATATCCTAAAAACTAAACGATAATTATTGGATATCATTCGAGCATTCTGCAACTACTGTTTTAGTTTTTTTTTAAATATCATATATCTCGTATAGATAGATACCTTTGCTTTTTGCTTCAAAAGTTGCATTTGAAATTAAAACAAAATATTCAATATTTTTTAAATTTAATTATTACAAACAATTAATAATTAAACTTATAAAAAAATTATTTTCCAACGACCCATTACGTAATATTTGAGTTAGCTTGATAGTGTATATAGGAAGCATTTTAAACAGATTGTATAGATTTCTAAAATATTTATCAAATCCCCCACTGTGACATTGAAATGAAACTATATTGCATAAGTGATGTTTTAATTTGTTTGGAAATGTAGGATAGCTATACCTAATGAATATTATTATGAAATAGAATATTGCCTTTGATTTCATGAAACTAAATCCTCTGTATGAGGCATGGATTTCCTCCCAAATGTTTGGTAATCTATGTACAACCCCTCCCCCATCGTCTTGTGTGTTCCGGTACAAAGCAATTATTACATTGACTCACATATTACTAAGCTTTCAGATACAGGCACTCTTTACAACAGAATGTATTACGTAATACCTTAACAATTTACACAAATTTTGAAAATGACAGATTATTAATTTTTCTTTTTGTTTTGTTTATTTTGTAATAGTCATATAATTAAAACTAATTTTCTGTTTTCTTCCCCCACTTTTTAAAAGAACCAAACGAGAAACAAATTTTACTTTGTTATACATAATTATTAGAAAGACGAGATGAGGTAATTTTTCTTTCAAGTTTTTGAACACAACAGAAGCGAGCTTGTACACTCACTTATATTATAAAAAGTTGTCAGAAAATTTACAACAAAAATTAATGCATTTAGTCATTACTCATTTAGAGCATTGTAAATTGTGTTCTTCTAAGAAAAAAAAAGATG
This sequence comes from Parotoplana pacifica, assembly GCA_034780595.1. Lineage (NCBI taxonomy): Eukaryota > Metazoa > Platyhelminthes > Proseriata > Otoplanidae > Parotoplana > Parotoplana pacifica. Next base: position 3,813 of record JAUYWI010074754.1, on the reverse strand, counting down.
AAAGCAGATTACGTAATCATTGGTAGTCTCATTAGATGAAAAGTTCTTCTCATGCAGACGTGAAGTACTCTTTTTTCTATTTTTATCCATTAGTGGCAGATGACGTTTTGAGTTTTGTGTCTGAGATACAACCAGCCAACGCTAATTATGAATTTTACTGGTTCTTAGCTGTTGAGAGAATGAGCAGAAATGATCACTGAAAACTGAAACAAAGATAAAAAATACAGAACATTAATCCTACTTGTTAGTTATACATATTTAATTACTTAGTTGTAGGCCTTCATGAATTTTAAAACATGTAGGTATACAGTTGCATTAAAATATAAGAGAAATTTCAACAAAGAATTTTCTAGATAGGTACTGTGTTAGTTGGAATCTTTAGTAATCAACTCTGAATTAATAAGAGTTTTAAGTTCTACATATTTTAATATATGTATTAGGTTACAGAGCTTACCTACCTACATGTATTTGTAAACCTTGAAAATTATAACACCTAATAAAAGACAACAAGTTTATTATTTTAAAAATTCTAATAAGTACCTACGTAGTTACCTATCCCATCATCATAACACTTGTGTTGAAGTTGTTTTGATTTGATTTTACATTTTTATTTGAAGATATACACAAACCAATATGTAGTTTATCAAATGTAAAATTTCGTGCAAGTAAATGAAGAACTACTTGTCCATCTAATTGAAGTGTTTTTTTTATTAACAAACAATCATTTTTTTAAATAAAAGAATGATAATCTTTAAAACCAGACATCATCTTATATAAGTGGGGGCTTGTTGGTATACTTGATTGATGATAAGGCGAATGTCGGTAATACTTGAGAGTAGTGAGGACCTATGTTGATATTGCTTTGAAGAGTTCAGGCTGTTGTTTTCATTATTAACAAAACAACGAGAGTTCATGTGTCTACTTATGAATGAATAATCAGGCCCAAATAAATTAATTTGGTTTGAGTTTTAGATAGACATGTTTGGGCTTTTCTAACTCCAGTTTTTAAAGGTATCTGGAAAGTTTGTGTTTAAATTAGCAGGTTCGATTATGTGTCACCTGGTGTGCTGAAAAGAGGTACAGTTGAATAAATGGAATGCAGATGAACCTTACACAACCCCTATGAACCTTTCCGAGCCTTACCACCGAAGTCTAATGAATCTCACAGAACCTCTATTGATTTTCTCAAACTTTTATTGAAACTCGAGGGATTAATCAAAGATGCTAAGGAATTATTATTGTATTAGACATCGAAATCGTCACTCATTAACAGACCAGGAAACATTACTGAAGCCAAATATCTTTAGTAACAAAGTTTAATGAACCCTAAAAACTAATTGAATATTTAAATTTAACAGATACATCGTTATTGATTTTGATCTTCACATCTATGGCTACACATCAAACCATATCTATGTTTCATCAGCTGCTGTACCTATCAAGCTATTTCATGCTCGTCAGTCATAGATTATCAAATGCATCGTTTGTCTCCAATATATCTGGTGATGTTTCAGTTTTAGGACAATAGCACCTTTGACGGCTGGCCTCGATATTCTTAATGATTACAATTTGTATAAGGTGGAGTCTTTGTCATAATTGAAGTTATAAGCAAAGGGCACCTTCATATAAATTAATATTAATTAGCGGCTATCTGATTAAGACACCGAAATGTCAGCAGACATGACTGTTAAATATATTTCATATCTAATTAAGTATCTATGTATACTGTAAATGATTAATTAGAAGTTCTCTTCCCTAACATTTTTTAATTATATTTTTTGGAAAGCAGAAAAGACAGGGCGTTTGTTTTCTATGAACTTTTGTATCTTAAAAGATAAATGAAACTAAAGACACACATTCCTGACACGTTTCGGCCGAAACCTTCACCCGAAAAATATTCAAAATTTAAAACAACTGAGATGTTACTATTTTGTGAAAAATATTTTCTGCTTTTTGTGGTTTCAATAATTTCTACAATATTTGGCTACATTGTTTAATTGGATACATTTTATTATTATTTTCTCTAAGATACGTGACCGTTTGCACTTTAGCATACATAGTAGCGAGTAGCGTTTACATATTCTTAAAATTAACTGTAACAAATTTTTTTGAGGAGAACTTCGGTTCCAGTTTTCGGTGTTTATACTATTATGTCGTGTTATAAATAAAATATTTACTGTAGACAGTACGTCTGATAGGTATTTGGGAATGCCCCATAGCTACAATTAGGTTCAGTTATAATTGGTTACCGTCAACAGAAACAGTTAAATATCAGATGACGTTGTATTATCACATAGACCAACAAGAGACGGTTTATCATGTGGCTATAAAGTTGTGCATTTGATTGTAAATCTATGAGTCATTCATTGTGAAAAGATTAAAGAAACATTACCGCTCGCTTTGCAGTTGTTTTAATAAACGACTATTGAGTTTTGACTAATGTTATGTAAGTAAATAAGTAAGTACCATACTGACAATACCCAGTCTATATAGGGCTAAGTCTATGAGACATCCCGGCATGGCAGTGATATGGCTAACAATATACCAAATTGTATTATTAGTATATCCACCACCACTACTAATCTGTCTGCACCGTCTATAGACTAGTTAACTTAATTACAATTAAAAATCACATTCTGAAGGCAATGATTAACTATTTTTTGTCAATAACCAAAGCAGTCACATAGAGATGTCAATCGATAATTAGGTGGTACATGAAAATCGGTCAATAGATTTTTTATAATTAAAAAATAGGTCTGGCAGACGGAACTGAGCTATTATTAATCACCCGGATATAGTAAACGTTTCTTCTTTTGTGTTTTAATTAATAAGGTTGAATATTTTGAAAATACGTAATTTTCAATTACGAGGTTAAGATCAAGAGAAGAATTGGCGTGGCTAAGACCACGTTTGGAAGTTGGAATACATCTTGTGAGATCGTTATACATACTCCTATCTCTCTTAAACGACGTCTGCTAAACTGTTACGTTATGTGAATCCTGACCTATGGACATGAGAGATGGACAATGACCAAATCAGATGTCGGCTGCAGAAATGTGGTTTCTTTCTCAGGCGCATGCTCCGGGTGCCGCATACTGCACATGAGACAAATGAAAGTGTTTTACAGAGGGCAGGAACAAAGAGATCGCTGATTCATTCTATAAGAACAAGACAAGCAGGGTTTTTCAGACATGTCATGAGAAAAAGTCGAATTGAGACATTGGCTGTAACTGGCAGGATTCTTGGTAAAGGGGGATAGAGGTCGACCTCGCGAGAACTTCATTAGTAGTCTGAAGCAGTGGATTCATTCAGACAAGAGGGATGTCGAAGTGATAAGGATGACAATGGACAGAAATGTTTGGCGATCCATGATCTCGAACATTCAGATTGAGCTGGGAACCTGATGATGATGATGATGATGAATATTTTACAAAATTAACATAGCAAGTGTGTAAATTCGATTATATATCTACCCTAGAAGTCACACCCATATTTATGCATTTTTACCTCAATTTACATCATCAGTGTTACATAGCTTTAGGGTGTATATAGTGACATCATCAGTGTTACATAGCGTTAATTTTGTATACAGTGACATCATCAGTATCACATAGCGTTAATTTTGTATACAGTGACATCATCCGTATCACATAGCGTTAATGTTGTATACAGTGACATCATCACTATCACATAGCGTTAATATTCTATACAGTGACCAATTTAAATTATGGCAGCCATATATTACGTACAGTGCATTAATAACTAGAAAATCCATGATTACAGTTTATAGATCAATATTTAATACTATAAGAG
>JAUYWI010074753.1:0-25246 GCA_034780595.1 Parotoplana pacifica | reverse complement strand
CATTCGAAAGGCGGATAGCCCTTTATGTCAAAACTGCAACAGCGGGGATGAAGAGGATGCAGAGCATCTCCTTTTTGCTTGCTCCCGTTGGGAAATGAAAAGGAGAAAGACCTTCGACGACCACTGACCCAGCTTTGAGATAATTTTCAGCAACCCCCCAAGGATCATCCAGTTTCTGGAGAGAATCGGCCGCGCCGCGGCGGACGGCCGGGGCTCCCCCGGTCCAGAATTAAGAAGAAGAAGAAGCAGTTTAATGTCTATGGCCAAAGCTTGGTTGTAGTGTGTCATTGATTTTCTGAAAAGTCGATATCTATTGGTTGCAGATTTATTTTATATGATACAACAATTAACTAACTTGACTTTAATATTGTAGTTTACTCTAACAGATAACCGGTCAACATTTATCCATTTCTATATCTCACACCCATATTAGACTACTTTTGTTATATGCTCTCATATCTGGCTCTAGAGAGGTGTGCCATTCATGAGCCTAAATCAGATTTTTAAGTCTCAAATCCAATTCTCAAAAAATGGTTTCAGCAATTTGGTTTTTAGGATTGAATTTGAAGAAAATCAATTAATTTCTATATCTGTAAAAGAAACGATCGTCATTAGTGTAATATTATGAGAATTGCTAATCTTTTTTCTATGATCTGTGTTCTCATAGGTATATTCGAGTTGGTTCTGCTAAGCCATTAAATTTCTACAATCTATAAATCGTTGAGTTTTATACAAGTAGTAATACATAGTGTAATTATTATATTGTAATATGATCTATACCTACCAACATGAATGCATCTCGTTAAATTCACCTCAGTCAATATAAACATGCGTTCCGTATCTACAGTGTTCGCCAGATATTTACTACTAATGTGTTTGTGGAGGAGGAAGGGGGGGATTGTTTGTTTGCCACATATAAGAATACATATATTCCATTTCTATTATTGGTTTTTAACCTGCTGTGTCCAACAGCAAAATAAACGGTTATCGAACACATCTGTTCCTATCTATCAGCTGTTGATATCGATTTATTTGAAGTATCTAAACTTTGACCCATGCGTAGGGTATCCAGGAGTTAAATAAAGTTTTTAACTAATATTATACACTCCAGTGCAAAATGAATCGCCACCTATATACCTAGTAAATGTATAATTTTAAGCTAAGTAGTTTTATTAAACTCACACATTTATTGATTTCTATCAATAGGTTAGTTGGTATCTATGATTTACCTAACCAATTGGGTGATTTCTATTCATTAGGTATGTTTAGCTATCACAAATAATGAATCGACACGCTTATGTTAAATTTCAATTGTAGGGTGGCGATTCTTATTGCTCTTGAGTGTAATGCAGTATTATGCGGTATGGCTGAGCAGTTATATTGGCCCTGTATTGATTTAAAACCAAACTGTTATTGTGTGCATTTTTCAGTTTTAGCCATTCATTTATTGCACTGACTATGTAGATCTACCTACCTGTTTTATTTAGAATATAAAAAGCATGTTAGACCAGCAATGAATATCATCTCCATTGTTTTGTTTGTTTTGTTACCAGACTATCCACTGGCTATAATCATCATCATCGTTAACAAACGATAATTTTTCTCCTCATCACTCTACCATTATTTCCCATAGTAGTTAACAATTAACAACTTTGGAATTACTGATGATGAGAGAATTGGTTAACAAAACAAAATAAAACAAACCGGTTTTTATTTTTTATGCTTTTCCTAACGCGTAATCATTACTTTCATACTTTTATTTTAAAGAATTTACAATCCCTGACAGAAGAAAATCTAAACGATATCATGAGGGTGAAAAAGGGAAATATGTTTGTGCAAAAATATCTGAGGCCCTGCGTTTCGTTTGATAGGAGAATTGTACTTTAAAATATACCTACCCATTTCTTTAAATTAGAAATTTCCTGCAAAATAATGTAATCCTTTTTACTACTAACGTAGTAAGATAATTATTACACTTTTATATAATATTTCTTCTAAGTTTGTTTAATTTTTGTTTTCATTTGAAAAATGAATGCCATCTTTGTGCTTATTTCTAATTCCAGCAACATTTTTGCATCTGCTCTGTTTTGTTTGCCTGCAGCCTTGTTTATAATTTTGTTATTTTTGTAGTTTAGTTAGTTGTTAGCCTTGCTCCCCTATTTCCTTTTAGGGCGGGGACTGTGCCCTCCACTACGCTTGTTGGCATGGACTGCACCGCGTGGTGATGGTGCTTTGCGCTGCACATGTGTTCCCCGATGTGCAGAATAAGGTACTTGTATATGTCTCTTACATATCTACATACCTAGCTAGTGTGCGAGATTGTTATATTCTCAACTAACTGGTTGTACAGTAGGTGAGGTGTTAGCAGCCTGACGTCATCCCAACCATAGAGTAACAATACACATAGGTATAATTACTCTATGGTTCCAACTATTCGTAAAGTTGAAAATTTGTATTTTCAATGTCTTCAGGTCACTGTTTTTATATTAATTAGAAATATAATTAATGACAATACAATTTTCAAAATATAATATGGAAATATGCATATACAAGTTTGCATTTTTTACGAAGTTTGTTTATGAACCATTGTCTAATCCTTATCCTACCCTCTGTTAATTTCTGTGATATTCATACATAATATTTCCCCCGATAGGTTTTTGTAGATAAATGATTTGAAATGATTTCGTTTTTTTTTCTAATTACTTGTTTTCCAAAGCAATTATGTTCAACTCTAACACCTATTACTATATGCTTCCCCATATTATTTATGTTTTGTTATTATAACTTACTAAATGACTTGATTTTAGCAATATTGTCCTCTAATATGTTTGTACTTCAGTATTGTATTGGACATTAGTACATTTAGCATCACTTAGCCATTTTCTGTTTTTTCTGTTTATCTTTTTGTTTCTGTAAAACGTCATCTTTGTATATTGTTGCTATATCGGATCCAGAATAGATACATACGTACATAGTTTGGGTCTAATGCAAATTGTTACTTTAAAAAAATATAGGTACACGCCGGGTCATTAAAAACTAACAAAAAAATGAATCAAAGTTTATTAGCACAGATAAAAATGGAACAGCAGTGGAACTCACGCAAGATTACAGATAGATATCTTCGGATTTATGTTAATTGTATTTCGGATTGATTTATGTCAGTTGTATTTCAAAATATAAGCAAACTAAAATGCATCGATATATTTTGCCTGATTTGGACACGAAACAACACAGGACTGAATTCATATGTAGTTAAGAATACGTATTATAAATATGACGTAATTAACCATGTACAGTGACTACGACATAGAAGTTTATAAAACATAAGAATATTTACATAGATAAATTCATCATTATAAACACGGATAACTAGAAATATACAAATGTTCAAGTACAATGTTCATGTATCATTGGGATCGACTTGCATCCCTTTCTTTTCAATGCACAAACCAAACCGGCGGAATGTACGGTTATTAATGGTTTCAAGAATATTTTGTGTAAAGTTGAGAAATTCTTGTGTGACAATTGCCTTCAATTCATTGACATCCTGGGTCTTATGAGTATTAATTTTGGGTTTTAAAATGCCCCATAAGGACATAAGTATCCCCTTCTCTCTTAAAGCAGGAACAAACTTATTACTAAGCATATCGATATAACTCTCTGATGTTACACCACCAGACACGAAAAGGGGCCAATGAGGTGCTTTGCTGACATAGCAAATATTCTTATATTTTATGTATTTCTATGTCGTAGTCACTTATGGGACACCCTGTAGATGTTGTTCATTTATCTATATGAACTTTAACCAACTACATTTTCATTTCAATACTTATTATTTAGGTTACCATGGTGAATCAAAGTCAATGAACAGGATTTTTGTACAGAGGGTACTTTGAATTTAAATAATTATTATCTGCTGCTTACACTGTATTTAATTAGAAACAGTGCTGTATACATACTTGTGTGAATAATATGTCAATTAGACATAATTAAAATGATACTTATACGAAATGATTGTATTAATGATGAAATATATACTTTGTTCTATTATAATATTTTATTCAATTTATTTTAGGTCCCCAACAGCAGCGCATTGTACCTCCCACTGATCCAGCTTCAGTTATCTATCACAATCTTCCCCAAACACAGCATAATATTCCTCCCCATTCTCAGTCAAACCCGCCTTTTCAGAATGTTGCTCCTCCTCCTCCCCATCAAAACAACCAGCAGCTGGAAGCCACGGAAGAAGTGCCGGTAGTAAGGCGAAGAGATGGACGCCGTTTTACACGAGATGAGACTCGATATCGTTCAGGTAGGGTTAGATGGATTTTAGTTTCTCTGAAGAGGACTAATGAGATTCCTTTTGGCCAACATGCCATTCAGATTCTTTTGGTGTGACTTCTGAATCACTTAATGGGAATTCTTTCAACTCGTAAAAAAATCATTTGCCTATTAATTTAGTTTTTGTTTTGCTCCAAGAATTAGAGAAGTTGACTTCGGTAATTATTGACGAAAGTGTGGTGAATTTTCAATACTGATGTTTTATTTTCGAGGCTGATATGTATTTTAATATACCACTGATATTTGTCCATAAGATAAGTTATTGGTAGTTGGTACAGATACTTTATTGTTGAATACATAATGGGGATTAATTATGTTAATCATACTAATCCATTTATTCCCATTTGTGTTTAGATATTCGAGAGGAGGCGGTTCGTGTCGCTTTATCTAAATCACGCAAACAGAAACACGAGTCTTTCTTGTTACCGAACAAACGCTTCAAGGATGGTCAAGATCCCAAATTACTCGAGCAAGGTAACTAACTACATGCCATACTATTTATACATTTTAAAGAATGGTTTAATGTACTAATGTTCTCAGTCTTGGGTGACCTTCAAGGCGTTCAAATTCTAGTCTTAGGTGGAAGCTAAAATTTGCTGATATAAAACTTGATATTTGATTTTATATAATCTCATAATACCATGAACTACTTCTCGTAAGTTTCTCACAAAAGTTTGAACGTTTTGAGGCTTACCAAACACATAAACATGTTGTAATACTCGTAGACCTTAGTATTGTTGTTCTTTCTCCTGTAGTGCATAATGTTATGCTAATGACTATATGGACTTTATCACAATATTCTGATACAATGTAAATTACGGCATAATTAGATCATTACATTCTTACAAACATATCGGTTTCTCTTTGAAATATCGGTTCTAAATATTGTTATTGTCATTAATTCGTTCAATTAGTTTTTGACAGACTTTATGTAGATTCTATATTTGTATAATTTGAACAGAAGGAGCTATGTATCTGCAACAATTATGTAGGTAACCAGACCATGGTTTATAGAAAAGTTGTTGGCTCTGTAGGTGTCATCCAGAATTATTATGTTTAATCTGATTAAGAATCATTCATTCTTTTTTAACTTCATAGTATAGGTACGACGTAGTTATGTTTCTACTTTGCACGTCTAGGAATAGATATCCTATCCTGTAATGTTGGAAATTGTTTGATCTCTGTGCTACCGAATTATTGAGGACTGTACCTAAGAGAAACTATGCAGTTTAAATACAGAGTGTAACTGCGATTTTTACATCTACAATAACTAAAATTAAAGCAAGTTCAGTAAATTCATTGATCAGTTAAGTTCATTCTGTGGTCTCTGTAGTTTGTCATCCAAGGGTAGGTTTTCCAAAGTACACAGACAATTTTAAAAACTTAATAATAAGTCTACTACATAGTTCTATGTTTTGATTAGGAGATCGTGGAAATCTGACCTGTAATTTAAATTTTTAGTAGACCAATTAAGGTCTTTCAACTATTTACTTACGGTACCTATTGCGTTCTAATTAATTTATTCATCACTAATTTTGGTAGCAAAGTAAAGGTCAACTATCATGTTGTCTAATGCATGTAAATCTCATCCATCCATTGTTATAACCAACGGATCTAATGTTTTGGAGTTGTTACTAATAAATAAATCAGCCTAATCTGCCTGATATGTAACCACTTGAAATTTGTTTATTTTTAATAAATTGGTTAGCTAGGTATATCAGGGGCAGGGTTTGGATTCTTTCTCTCTTTGTGATTTCTGCATTAAATAAATTTATTTTGTACTACATAATGTGCATATTTGTATAAACCAGTTATGAATATCGATTAAGCAATTGTTAGTGATTTAGCTATTATGATTAATATTCTGTTATTCTTTAATTATGTTACAAGAGTGATTACCTTTGATGTTCGAAATTGTTCATTAACACACATACAAGACTACGAAAACCCAAATATCTAGTTAAGTGTTATGTTGTTGTCATGATATAGCTCTACATTATACCATTTTGGTTTCATCTATGTAGTAGAGGTGCCTACAGAATAAGAGAATCTTAGCATTTATCTTACATTTTTAGCTTAAGAAATTCTATCTATCCAATGAATCAAGTATAGTGAGTCAATTTGAACATCTACAGGAATAGTACAAAATAATTAAGATCGTTCAAAATAAAAGTTATAAGGGCCCTATACACATAGGTGATATAAGAATAGCTTTATCCAAATGAAATGGCTTTATTGGTTATTGATCGGATAGCACTATATCACCTATGTCAATACTACCGTAGTATAGTAGAGTTTCACCACAGAGTCACAGTTTGTTTTCCAGAATAATTTCTTGTCATCTTTCAATGATTTGTTTAAAACTTACTCTATGTATTTTGACCAGAGAATACCCAATCCCAGAATCGATCATCGGAGGCTCCCAGAGCTTCACCCGAACCAGGTTTGCTATTTTGTTTTGTTTCACAGTGATCACTTAATAGATTTACACAGATTTTAACCAAGTGCGATCATTTATTTATTAAATCTGCATTTATATTGAATCTTGCCTCTAAATGAGCGAAAAAGATGTAAATTATATATACACAGTGGTTCTATTGTAAACCTTTCTTTAAAATCGATGTTCGACTTAGCTATGTAGGTCAAAGGTACCCTGTAGAAATCTTGAACTAATAAATTTTAAAAATAGTTTTATTTCTGTTAATTGGTTAAGGAAGCAGCATAATTAAATTACTGTAGTGCATAGTTAACTGTTGATATAAAACAATTTTCATACAAATTGATAATTGTTTAGAGGGAAGTGGTGTTTATTTTGGCCAGGGCCTTGTGGTGCTATCTATGAACATTTGGACTAATGATTTTTATCATAATATGGGATGCTTCTGATGCAACTTATTATAAATTAAATAAAATAACGTTTTTTAAATTTAATCGATGCAAAAATTCTGTTTTCGGCCCTTGTTGATGACCAAAATCGAATGCCAAATGCTTTATTTCATTAAAACTTCATTTAGATAGTTTTCCTGAACCGTATCAATCATAGTCACAAATTCCCATTATACGATTGGTTGAGTGAATCCTGAGATGTACTTTAGTTGACCTAAACCTATTGGCTTACTTCTGTATAGTCAAATCCGTTCTTCTAGTTTTTGGATTCCTTGTTTGTGAAATTAAACCTTTACAGGGTGCGTCAGAAATCTGAGGATTGAGGGAGGATCTTAGGAATATCTAGAGATTGGGAGAGGATTAGTGATATCTGGCAATTGGAGAGGTTTCTAGGATCCTCGCCCAATTTTAAAAATATCCCTACCTAGGACCTACCTTAATCCCCTGGGATGCTTCCCAGTCCTCAGATGTTTAACGATTTCTGATTTTATTTTGCCGTCTTTAATGTCTGTAAAATCAATTAATAATGTACTTAATATCCCACTTGTCAATTATAATAAATTTAGTTCTTCAAATTATATAGTTAATGTTTTAGATATAGGCAAGTTTCATTATACCCTGCTAATAAATTACCTTTTATTAAAGCAAAGATGATGATAAAAGAATTTGTATCATCATGATTGCGATTTGGAAATATTATTACAGATGATCTCATTTTTATTAAATATTTAGCTGGCTGATATGTTTGTGTAGAGGCAATTCAATAGCGATGTTGATTTAACCTATGCAGATAACTAATGAACTGCCTATGCATTATGTTTCCATTATGTATTAGCTGACAATAACAGAACGTCTGCTGGATTTATTTGGTGAACTAGCATTGCGATAATACATAGCGTATCCAGAAGTTTAACTACATTCATACTAACTAGCATTATTATTTGTTTGTTATTGATCTATTGTACTTGCACTCAAAAGCTCAAGTAAAATTACGGCTAAGTGTTTGAGGACCTATAAAAGACCTGTTTTAGGACCCAACTTGCTGAAAGGGGATAGATATTAAGATTTTACTAGGTGTATTTGACCCCACTCAGCAGCAAACAAATATTTGGAGGATTTGTGACCACTTCCTACTTACAGTTCATCATAAATGCATGTCATGGCCCTGTCTAAATTTGACAACTTATGTAGTTCACTTCGACATCTGATTATAAGATGTACATAGTGCGTATGTCATTTAGATAGTGTTATCGCTTTGGCTACTTTTAATTAACATTTCAAGTTTTAACTCAACCACAATTTATTGTTCTGCTTTTATTATTATCATACTATTAGATTTTATTGCTTTATTTTATTTTTATGAAATACACAGAGTTGTCACTTTGCTTGACCACTTTCCATTTCGTGTTTACATAAATGAGGTTTATACGTACATGAATTCATTTGGTTAAATGACCAAGTTGTTTTTAAAAAAATTAATGGAGTATTCTGCACTTTAGCTGAAAATGTTGACCATTGAAATGTTTCATACACCATATAATTTATCGAATAACTTATTTTACTATTATAACGAAGTAGGTAAACCATGATGTACTTTCTGTTCTAATTCTAAAATATATATTCAGAAATTTAGGACAGTTTAAGTATGTTTGTTTTATAAATTTATAAAAGTTGATTTTGAATGATACCTAGGTTAAGAATGTCACATTCTTATCATCTAAGGTTTCAATATCAATGCATTGATATGGTTTTATAAAATGAAAACGAAATTCCTATTTGGAACTCATTTCCGTTTCATTTAGTCGTTCTACAAAGACAGCTGTATAATTCTAAAAATGTATAAAATATTGAATAAACTAGTAGACACTATTACACCTACATACATGAATATTAGCTACTTTTTGTCATACACACATCTAATATGTGCTTTGGTTTTTTGTACAATATTAAATGTTAACCCAATTACTTAAAATAAGAGAACCACCTGTCTCACTATACATATTACATGTACATATCTACTTTATGTGATCCAGAAACTATGTAGACATGTTCCTGCTTGGTTCGACATAAATTTATACTGCAATGAATCATAAATTTATATATATTTTTTCTATTATTAAAAAGCTCAATACACGGTGGACAACATACAGTGTCGTCTGTTGAACATCGTCGTGTCTCGTTATTTACTGGTTTTATCAGAATCAGTTTGATTTACGTAATTTATGCGGTTATTTATAAGATGAGATACTTCTATGTAGAATGATCAATCGATAAATGCTTTCTACTATGTCACTTGTGAAAAAGAGCAGATTGGATTTTGTTTTATTTATTTTATTCCTAGTACTTAATGTATTACTTTATTTGGCAGTAAAACTTGCCCTTGTGTTTTATGTTTTGGAATTGACGGCAATATACATAACTATAATATTTACTTGTGATGAAGACAACTACTGTATAGATGTCAATTATAAACATTTAACATTAGTTAGAATCATCATTAAATGACTAATACTGCTGTTGTAGTCACTGCTTAGTATATTCGTTAGAGGGTTTTGCAATGTTTTATATTTTATGTACCTACTGCATTAGGTGTGATTTTATTAGCAGTATTTTTATCAGATTTTCTAGACTTTGTTTATCCCACATACCTAAATGAAACGATTAGAGATGCTTTTATGAAATTAGAAGGCAAATAAGGAAATAGACTCATTTCTTCGTCTTCTTAAAGGAAAATAATTATCCTAAAGTTGCTATAGAAAAAAAAAAACAAGGAAATGACGTCATTTAGTTTCTACTATTTTTATATATCTAACACAAATTTTTACAACAAAATAATCTGTGGTTATTTGCTTTATAGTATAGGTACTATTGACCATAGAGTAATCTTTACTCATTATGCTATTGACAGTTTAAATTACACTTTCTATGATACCATTACAGCTTTTGTTATGCAATTTTGTGTTAGGTAATTTATGAACACCCTGCAGGTTAAGTCAGGTTGTAAGCAGACAAACAAACAAAAAACTGACAAGCCTTCGGCAGCACATATTGCCATCTTTAATTAAGACAAAGCTTTTACACTAATAAAGACGTAGATTGCCGTTTATATTGGATAGGTATTCACAGTTTGTCTACTGTCTTCCTCTTACTCAAATAAGTTCCTCCCTAGTTGTCTTTAGCTTTTAACCGTAGACAGTAGCCTATCTATTTCTATGGTTTTACATTCTGTTTACTGGTTATTTTATTTGTGTGCCTTGCTTATCATTTGTTGCAGCATCGGCATCAGCCATTCGCCAGTCATTTGAACAACGTTTGTTTGAAGTTTACAATCGAGTCCAGTCCGATGGTATTAAGCACCACTTACCTACTTTTTTATTTTATACTCTAGTAGTGCCTCACCCAGCTCTTAAGTTGCTGGTTACAATAAAGCAGTTCCGTACACAGAAAAAGGAACGGTCCTGAATGTGAGAGGGCGCCTCAGTAAAATTAGTCAAAGATGATACTGTTGTGATCATTTAAATTTCCCATGGAATTTTTGGAACATTATTTTTTATCTTAGTTCTTCTTCTTCCTTCTGGACGTTGAGGGTGCTTAGAAGCGCCCTGGCCTCCTGAAGCTCTGTCGGGTTCTGAAAAATCGATCGGAGATTGACATGAAACCGATTGCATTCAGTCAACGGGTGTTCGAAATTATCATCGATCATGTTGCAGTCTTTGCAAATGGGGGGAGTCTTTACTAATCTTGTAGAGATAAACTCTTGTTAAATGAATTTTTCCCGCTTTCAGTTTGCTGATGGTCAGGCTTTCTTTTCTAGGGATATCAAATAATGCCTTATAGGCGGCATCTCTATTGGTCACTTTTGAGTACCAGTGGTCTTTCAATATTTCTATTTCCTCTTTTTCTATGGTAGCGAGTTGCAATTACAGCACTATCTCTATCAAATTTTTTTTTTTTTTTCTCTAATGCCATCTTTGTCTGCCTTATCGGTCTCTTTATTTTCTCTGATATTGCTATTCAATCTCATATCCTTATTTATGAAGTTCCTTGATCTTGTCAAGTGCGGCCTTACTGGCAGCTGTGGCGAACCAGCTAATATCTCTGTTGCCACCCTCCACAACAACAACAACAATACCTGCTCCACCGTTCTTAACATTTTCATCCGCTAAGCCGTCCTTAAAATTCATGATATCCGTTTCGCTCAAGCTATTGCGTCGCGCAATAAGATCTGTCAGCCTCTGGTACTGTGTTGTTGGACTTATTAGGGTTGACAGAATGGACGCTGAGCATATCGTCCTCAATCCAGAGGCCGTCCCTGCCGTTCACCACATTAATGTAATCTTGGTTTGAATGGATAAATTAATGTATTACTCGTATTTTGTACAGTGTGGTAGAGAAATATTGAAAATATTTTCATACGTACAAAATGAAGAAGAACGATACAAAGTATTGGTCAATAAGAGAGTCTCTTAACTATTTAGATTACACCTTGCAATTCTGAAACAAGAAACCCCATAGGAATCCGGATAGACCAGCGAAGCTTCATCCACTGCCTCATTAACCTAGGTCTTCGAATTTGGGAAGTTTAAACAAATCCCAATTGCTCAAAGTACATTAGAATTTGTGAGTCCTCCTTTTTCAGTTGAACTCTGGCATTTCTTTGACCATTGTTTGATCGATTATTTGGTTTGTATCACTTTGTCCAGGGTTTTCTAACTCTTTTTTCTAAATAAAAGAAAAACATAAAAACATATTGATTGAAGGCTATTAAATTGATTTCAAAACTATAACCGCTTTGTCCTCTCGAAACATCTGTGTACTGATCTGTTAGTATTCAACAATTTAGACTTTATAAATTTAAATAAACAGCTTTCTCTAAATTTATTTAGTTAACCTTGGAATGTTTTGTTTTTGTAAAGTCTAATTTGTTTGTATAACTTATTACTTATGTATGTATTTTGTATGTGCTACCTTTTCTATCCATACCTAGTTTGTGTCTCTTGCTTTAATACACATTGCATCTATCTACATATCACGTCGAATTTTGCGGCTCGTATTATTGTAGAAAAGTTCATTCAATTTGTTTCCCTTTCATTTATTAATCGGCATTGATAGATTTAAAAAACAGTATCGATTTATAGTAAGCAAAATGTATGTGTATAAAGTGGTTCCTTATTTGTCTAAAATATTGAATACCTTTTAAAGAACCATTTACTGCATTAGCTAACATAAATCCAGATTATTATAAAATTGGTTCTATTTCTTTATATATGATAAATTTACAAAATAATGAATCGCAATTTTGTATTAGGTTAGACCATCACTCTACTTTGAAGGAATAAAAATAAGTAATATGATTGTAGCAGGACAACTAAACTAAAAGGAGATATTTTGAATTATTCCATCTAATAAGTCGAAGAAAATCGTCTATAGGATTAGCGTTGTGAATTATCTGAAAAAATGATTAAAGTACTATTTTAGCTGGAGATCAAATCGGGCTGGCGCTTATTTCTATGTGTACGTTTGTCAGTTTTCATTTTCTGTCCTATTTTGTTTATTTAAATGGTGATATTTTCAGTTTTGAATGTTCCTACTTATTTGGATGTATTTTTTTGGAATTTGAGTGACCCAGAACCTGCTGCACAATACCAAGTACAATTAATATAATACGAGTATATCACAGGCCAGTTGTTTGGTTTGGTGTGTGGTAACAAATGCATGTGCTGTTTTTAGTTCCATAACAATACATAAATGTAGTTGCAATATCTACATATTTGTACAGAGGCTATGGTGTTGGACATCACTATCATGCAAACACTAGATAACCAAGTCAGCAAGCACACTCTGCATCTGCTTCCCTGGCTTGTGGGCTTACCTACTCACCTCTACAATAAAAATCGACGTTTTCCACAGCAACTGTTGACCATACCTTGCGAATTGTTCTTGACTGAGCTCATGTCTTATTGATTTGTTTAAATGAAGAACCGATCCGTTGCATTGTTGTCGATGTCACTGTATCATTGTGTATCATCAAGATATAAGGCAACTCATCGTTGCTTACTATTTTTTATTCACTTGTTGCTTTTTCTCTCTTTTGGTTAATTTCTCTTTTTATAATAGCAAACCATTATTAATTATCGTTTAAGTTTTACGTACTTACATATAAGCTCTCTATTACTATGTATTATACCTTATGGGTTTCGGAGAATTTTTATTACTCAATTTATTAGAGGTTCTTTATACGGTTATGTATCTCTGTATATATACTATACCTGTGTGGTTTATTTAACAATTACCAGAGGTATTGAAGTTTCTAGTACATTGTTCTGCGACAAAGACTTTTCGGACCGCTTTATTTTGATTTTTACAAAGAATATCAGCAGCTGTTAATTTTTATTTTGTTTAATTATTTTAGACACTTATCGACATAGAGAGTGCACCCTAAAATAGGAAATCATCATAAGAGCGATTATTTGAAAATCTCCATTCATCTAAGACCGAATTATCACGAAAGAGGAGTACATTAATATGATGGAAAAATTTTCAACGAGAATAGATAATTCGCTTTTATTATGCCGCTCTTATGATTATGTATGTGCTAATACCCCCAAAGTAGCATAAAATGACTATGTATGCAATTTAAGAAATGTGTCATGGATAGATTTAGTCTGTTGTGTAGCAGATTCTATCAAGGGCTACCAAGCTCTGCTCTAATTGATTCTTAAATGCAAACAAACTATTAATAAAATTATTTTTTTAATGCTTACCATTACATGTGTAATAGTTATTTTATGAAGCAAAAGTAATTACTATTGAATTTTGACTTGCAAGTAGCATCACACATTTAGTTTTATAAAGTCTACCTACGTGCTGGGCATTTATCAACTTAAGCTGCACCAAATCTCACTGCACTACCTGATTAATATCTGTCTGAATGATTTGAATCATAGAACGCTTTTTAGCTGCAGTCCATTTTACACTGACTGTGCTACTGTGATTGTCATAATACAGACATACATGTTTTCATGATCGCAAATGATTATCATAGACTGCCACCGTGCAAGGTCTTTTAGCTAGAAAGACAAACTGTTTATGTTGATCTATTGATGAATTTATTGATATTGTCAGTAGGTGACTGACGGATTCAGTTGCTGAATACGATCTCGTGACGCCATAATAATGCTTGCACTCTTTTAAGGCCGACCGACAATACAATGACTGCAGATTTGTAATAGTGTTATTTAGCTTTTGGATTTTGTTGTTTAGTTTCTGTATCTTTGTCAAAACATACTGTTCACATTTATTATTAAGAAATATGTTTTAAAAATTTGTAAAATTAAATTTTAAAAACATTCCACAAGTTCACTGATATTTAGTAATAAAAAAAGATTGGAAAAATTCTATTTATGTATGTTTTAAAATTGCCTGTTAATTTTTTAAATGTTTGTAACACAACCACTCTCTTTACATGTCTCAAATAATTCCTATCCGACTTTCTGTGAACTGCAATCTATGTCGTCTTTTTGGACTGCCTCTGTTTACCGACTTCAGTCAAATTAAAAAACATTTATCATCAAGACCAGATAGTGGTTGATGCATGCCGATTCATAGTTGCTGCACACTCATTTTGTTATTAAATACGACAACGACAGGAACTTTAATGTTATCTGAAGCTCCTTCTATGTTCAGCATTTTGCCTCCTAGTTTACTGATGGTTTTCAGTAATTTCCAAATACTTTTTAATCTGAGTAAAAAATTCTGTATGCCTAACATAGGAACTATTTTATATCCATTCTAGTACCTTGCAAAACTTTGTTTATAAATTAATCAATAAGTCTGAAAGAAAAGCTATTAGTCACTTTAAATCATTTCAGGTAACGGTTCAAGTAAAAGTACAATCTCGCGTCTTTGTCTACGAGGTTGATGTTGTTTTAACGTATCTTTTTAGTGGTGAACATTTTTATTGTTGGATGATTTAAAAGGTGCCTAGATAGATGTTATGTATGACACATTGTAGAGATGATTGTGATTGTGACAAACAGAATGATGGGACAAACATCTTGTGTAACCCGAGGTGTGCCAGATAAGAAGACTGGCGATTGTACATTGATTGTGTGTACAGACTGATCGATCAGATCATGTTACGCCGATAATCCGCTTCACCCCACCCCACCCCACCACCACTCCTCCCTAGACGTTCATTTCGTATGCAGACAGTCACACATACTTTCAATAACAACTGTATAAGACCGTGAGATTGTCGCTGCGGCGTCATGAACTAATCGATGCGATGTTGTCAGTAAAATCATCTGCATAAATAATGAGTGTTTGATCGAATATTTTCTAGGTACTTACTTACTTCAGTAGGTTGGGGGGGGGATATAGGCAGGAAAAAATCAACTGCGTTTCATTTCACTTTTCAGAGAATGTAATTATTTGTATGGAAGGTACATGGATGATTGCGATTACTCATCTCTTTACATATTTATAGTTTACTAGATTGGAACATTTAAAAAGTCCATTGTAATGTTATCATTGTATAAAAACATTATTTATCTGAATACTATGCTATTCTATTTTAATAGGCAATTAAAATCGATTCGAACTCTATAATATGTAAATTCATAAAAATATAATAACAAACACAGTTTAGCTAAGTATTGTATAAAAATGTAGCATAATGGTCATTAGAATTGTTTTCGTTGTTAGAAAACCATCTTTCCATTTAGATTGTAATCATAGAATGTCTATCTATTTTTCGTTGTTTTAATATTGTGTTATTTATCACTGTTTGATGTCTGATGACGCTGACTCACTTATACTAACAGCTGATGGCCCTTTGCTCCTAAATGGAATTTTATGTTAATGCTTGTTAAATAATGCACTGATTAATTTGCTTATTTAAATCCTCCTCATTTAGTTCAACTGTCTTACTCTATGTATGTTAGTTTCAATGTTGGTTATATTTTATTTGTTTTGTTTGTTTACAGACTCCGATTCCGAAGATGATCTTGACAAACGGTCAGAATCTTCTTCACACCGCTCCTCGCACCATCCACGCCTTCAGAGGACTCCTTCTTCCCCAACTCGAAGGCTTGAGGGATCTCCAAAAGCAGTAGGTTGTTTTTCTTGCGATCTGCCAAAACTAATCGATATTCGTTTCTCTTCTTTGTATACGAGTGATAAACTTGCACTTAGGATTACATGTTTTATGCAGTAGGTTGTAGACCAAGGTCATAACAGGTCACACTTAAAGACATTTTTACTAATTGACAGGAAATGGGGGAAAATTAATTAGAGTATACTACATATAAATGTATAGAACTTGTGTTTCAAGTCCACTACTTTTTAACTAACAACATTGAAATAGACGAGAATTAAAGAAATATAATTTATTTATGTAGTTTTTTGTTTCTATAAATATAAATTCTCCAAAGTTATAAAATATTTTTTCTAATTTTATTAGCGTAATTAAAATTAAATATTTGGTACTAACCATAGATATTAAATTTTACAAATATATCTACATACTATACTTTAATATCTATGGTACTAGCTTTCAAAAAATGAGACATCGTTCTCCAATTTTTAAATATTTTGTAAAATACTTGACTAGGATATACATAATTTCTATATATTATTGATTTAATTGTTTAGTTATCTATTTAGTATTATTGCTGTTTAATGCAAAGTAATTTTAAAGAACAGAGAGAGCAGGTTCGAAATTGCTATTATTAAATTTAAATTTGTGGAGTAAAATCTATGTATAGATTTTTCAATATTTGAACGTTTTGAAAATTACTTTCTGTATCTGTAAAAACAAGATGAACTAGGCATATTAAATATGGATGGGTGATAAATTTATTGATTTAATAATTATTCATGGTAATGTGCTAGGATCATAATTAAAGAATCCTAAATCAAGAGCGTGGGTATAAAGTTCACACTCCTATATCAGTACAGACAAAATATATATTAGACCTTTGTAAAAATTGATCTTTTGCTATTATAGTGTTTTTGAAAATAGTTAGTTACCAGATTGAAACTGACAATCAGTTACAACAAGTGATATTATTTCTTTGTTGTCAATAATTGGAAGTGCTATACTTCAAGTAATCCAAATATTTTCACAGTGATACTCCTCATTTTGATTAGGCCAACACTAACCTGGAAAAATGACACGAATCGGCTCATTGGGGTGTATTATTTTAGTATGTATGTAGATACCGCGTGGTTATATGTGACTATCTCGGCTCTAACTGGGTCTTTATTTAGTGTGATTGCCGATGCTTATATTGACATTATAAGTACATTAAATCTACTTATATAGCTATTCGTGTGAAACATGATACGTAGGTAGGTATGTGGATATTGACTCCTGATTTAATTTACATAGGAGTGTTATGTATTCTCCAGTTGACAAGGCAGCTCTTGTATTTTGTGGTGTAAAATTTAGGTTTTAGCGTCAACAGTCAAAACAATTTGTTTCAGTTTGCTATTCTCAATGAACAGAATCTCTTAGGTAACAGATTTTGCAGTTCTTGGAAATCTAAATAATAAGATCTAATTATAATTTAATAATTTAGTGAATTATTTCTTAGAGAATTGAATTAAGACAAAAAATTGTTAAGACACGACAGCGCAGTTAGTATACAGCTGGGTACATCTTCTTTATCATGTAAAATACACGATAGGCTTAAGTACATTATTCAAAATCACTTAGAATTATTCGATTTTAATTAACTGTGTTTTTACTTTGATACTGTTCAGAGTCCATATGAAGTTGTGGGTAGTTTTGAAACTGCACAATATTGAAAATTGGATCGCATTTTAATTATGCGAAATGAAAATGACTAAACACGGCTTAGAAATTAATGTTCATCTTTAATATTTTATCTTTAAAATGATTCCATTTTGTTTTTGTACATTCCCGTATTTAAGATACCTACAGTATTCACTTTTTCATTTTTCAAAAATGTACTTTTAAGACCGGTACATTCTATCCGCAATTTTGCCTAGAAGTATTAATATTAGAGTTCCGTTTATGCTGCAGACTAACGACTATTAGAAGTAATGAACGTTGCATCAGCTGATGATAAAATTGTAAAGTGAAGTGGAGTACTTTGTTTTAATTCAGATTGTCATTTAATATTTTAGAGAAACGAATAAAAAGAATTACCAAGAGTGTATTATGTATAAAGAAGTACGTTAATTTGCCAACGAAGGAGGCTTAAATTGTTTCAGGAAATAAGATGAAATATCAGCAGCAAATAAAAATCAGTCCAACACAATTAATATGTCAGGAAATTTGTTTACTTCTGCAGTCACTGGTTCTCTTCGGCGTTGGTCTCTATATTTAGAGGATGGATAATAATAGTCGTGGCTGGCTCAGATTAAATTCAATTCTATCGTTATTTATTTAAAACACCACTTTTGAGGTTTCTAGTTGAGGACTGATCTGATAATCCTGAGGGACTTATTTGTCAGACGTGTTAAGGGGGAGAGTGGTTTGCTTTGCTAAATATTAGATTGGCGATTTTTCTTTTTATAATTGATGTTCTAATGGGGGTAGTTAGCGAACTCGTCTAAAAGTATGGAATTATTAAGTACATGTTAATTGGTCTCTTCTGATTTATGTCAGTTTTATATGGTAACTTTCTGTAGTTTATTAAATTTCTGTTTGTTTGTTTTAAGTTTTGGAATCGTTTTCTTAATCGGTTTAGTACAAGATAGATATTATAGAGTGCCTTTAATTCATTTTCCCACTAGTTTCATCAGCGCTTCAGCGCTGCTATCCCAAATACAACGCATCACCACTTCAACCCGCTCCACCAATCAGAGACTAGTATTGTAACCAATGATAACGAGCAGGACCACAATCACAGTGAGAACGAGGAGCAGGACGACGCGGAGATGGTGGAGCATACGTACAACCAATACGGCAGTCACTCCCAAGTTCAGCCCACAGCGCCGCAGTTTCCCGCACAGCACTACCGCAACTCGCAGCAGCACTCGCCGTCACCGCGCCAGCTGGCCTTCAGCGGCGCTCAGCAGCACTGCGAGATGGGAAGTGGGGGCGGTGTGTGGTCCAACAGGAACTCGGGCGTCATCTTCTTCAACAACTGTAGCAGCGGCAACCTAAGTCGGGATGCACACAGTTCCAGCACTGGCAACAGTCATCGTAGCTCGCCCCTGGTCACTGGTGGTGGGTCTGGTGACCGCGGGATAACACGAGAGGACAGTCCAAGGAGAGAGCATCAGGTGCCACCAGCAGGTTAGTTACTACATGTTATGTTATTAGTGATTTCTGAAGGACAGAAATGGTGGACCAATTTTATGCTTCTTGTTGTTTGGTGTTCTAAGCATTCATGTACAAAATGTATCTCTGCTTTTGGTCCATCATTAATTTAGAATGGATTTGTTAGTTGATATATTTAGAGTGTCTTTTACATCAGCGACAATATACCAAAATGGAACTCCTCAATGTCAGTATGGATTTTGTTCACCAAAATTATTTGTCATTTTTTCAACAGTTTGATTTTTTTATAAGTTCTATCTATGCACAGAATGCCTTCGTTTTCTCGATTCGAAAGTTTCGAGTTTGTAGGAGTGAGTGGTGGCGCATTGTCTCATGCTATTGTTGACCTTTGATCATTTGACTGATAATAAGTTTTGAGTTGAGCCTTCGCCTTTCGACTCAATCTCATCGTGACGACTAGCAGGCTAGCAAGTAGCTGTGCTGTGCAAACAGACGAAGCCAAGTTGGGTTGATAGATATTGATCTGAATATCTCTCGAACCCCTCAAGCCGTCGGCTCAACTGCAATCGTCAGTTGGTTGTTGGTGTGGATCAAATTATAGATAGCCGTTACACCCACCCACTAGTTGCGGTTCTATCTTTGCAATGATGACAGGGTTTTATAAAAGCGAAGCTGGTACACTTTATAAATAGTTGTGGTTTTCTTTTTAATTAAAGTTTGTTTATAGTAAAAATGAAACTTTTTATAAATATTCTTTTCACGAATCACTCAATTGGTTCACTTAGCGCTTAAAACGCACTAATAAACAAATAGAGATTATCCCGGTTGGCCCAAGAAATAACCGAACCAGGCAGACAATTTTATTGTAAAAAAAACAACTGAATATTAAGACGAGATATCTGAATGCTGCTAATATTTTTTATTGCAAATTGTAGGTAGTACATACGCTGTGCAGTCGCTGTGCTGCTTTGCCCATTTTATTATTCACTTAGTACAGAATCCATTTTTGAATGGTATTGTTAGTGTTGAAGCATTATATTGATTGCAAAAATTAGATTCGAACGTCTCGTATTTTATTACATATAATTTAATTATTTTAACATTTTATAGATCTGTGGGTACCACTGTGTATGTATGAACTTTGTTGAGCAGACTAATCGAATGAAAACTAGACTATTCAGAGAATATAGATTTTAGAAAAAAGCAATGCGGAACATTTTGTGATTCCAGTCGTATGTCTACCGTGTTTTTAGAATTGAGATATAAATTGAAACAGGTCGGCGTGTGTCATATTTATTACTGTGTTAAATTCAACTACCCCACTATTCTTCAAATGAACTAGTTAAGTAATGTTTTTTGTGTTCACTATCACTAAGTAACCTATGAACTGCCTACCAATTACATTTTACCGTGGTTTGCATTGGAATTAGTTTCAGCTCACTATTAAACTGTATTAAAGTAGCTTAGATTAATTTTAGTTTTGTTGTCTTATATGATTAATATTACAAACTAAAACATACAAATTTGTGGCATTATTATTAAAACATAATAATATTTGACATCGTAACAAGATTTTTTGTGCTATGTACAATTTATTCAGTCAGAGCTGTGTGGCATCTTATCAGTTTTGTAGCTAAAGTAAACTACTTAGAATGTTTTATGAATAATTATATCGGTCGAAGAATTTGTCTGTCTTTTGATTAATGATAAATAATTGTCATGTATCGTCAGGTTTCTAGTTCATTTATCTGAGTATGTTTACATCAAGACGTTATTCACTGAATTTGCTTATTAAACATGGAGTTGTTAGCGGGTAGGTGGACCATCTTTTTAAAATGCGTATTACGGTGCTATCATGCGGAGCATCAGTGACAGTCAGCGTGTATCTATTTCATCCGAACACAACAGATTTATTTGTGCATAAATCTGTTCTGTTCGTACATTTGGAACTAAAAATTATGTAGTTTGTTTTAATAAAATTCAATTACATTTTTAAAATTTCGATTTTTGTTGTTGTGTTAAGTAACCTATAACAAAATGTTCTAAAGTTAAAATGTTATTGAATCGCATTAAACTGAATTCATTTTTTATTCACGAGGTACAGATGAGGAATGAATCAAGTTTCGACGATCATAATTACAGATTTCCATTGTAGTCTGAAGATAAAAAGTGAATCAACTTATCCAGTCTTTCAAGCAATATACTAAAGTATTTGATCTTATACATATTGGGAAACTCCTTTGATTGTTACTTAAGTTTAATTGTTTGGTATATATGTGTATGCAGATTCTCCGGTCTACTCTGATTAAGGTTCTATTGAAATGTCAAACTTTGGATGGAAATAAATAGAAAACGCCAGTTACCTTATCGTATGCAACTTCCAGTCATTTACCTCTAGTGCTCTAGGCTGGCAACGTTTTCCCCAATTTATTTATTTATTATCTGATTTTGAGGACAAGGAATATTAGTCTGATCTTTTTTATCAAACTTTAGTTACCATTAACAACATGAAATTTCTGATTTTCTTTTTTGTACTCGTAAGGCACTTTAATCAACATTGCATATTTTATTGCACGCTTGCGACATGATGAAGTAGTTATTTGAGGTATAAATTTGGGCAATACATGTTCTGAAGTTAATCTAACCTTCAAGTGTTTCACTATTGTATTTACATAACTCTGATATACAAATTGTTTAGTCTGAAAACAGATTATTTACCGTGAATGATGCATACACATTGGCATAATATCTACCTCTTTATGTTATTATTATAAAACTTGTTCACCCTCTTGCGATTAGCTCTGGAAATTATTTCTCGGTCAATCATTAAAGCGATGGAGAAGCGAAAAAAAATTATCACCAACATCTGATGATAATTACCACATTTCAAATAATACGAAACAAACATCAGCCTGTGGTTATCAAGACTGATCATCTGGTAACTAAGTCACCACTAACACAGGAAATAACTGTGTTCGAGTTGTTTCTGCGTCTTTAATCCTCTAATTTATGTTTTCCAAAGACAGAGAGTTGACCTAAAGTTGCTGTTATGTCGTGCATCACAACACAGATTGCCAGATTATAGTCAGAGCTCTGTTTGGGTTGTCGTAATGGGTACATTCAATGTTAATAGTACCTACGCACGTTCTGGGTTGTACAGTATCCAGTAGTAGTTATTGCATTGATAACGAAACTAGCCGATCAGCATTGTCGGTATATCCTATCACTCTTTACTGTGTTTAGGATACGACGTTATTTATTTTCCTATGTACATAGAATACTATGCAGTGTTTGCTCTACTATTGTGACCAATTTAGTGCACATTGTTTGTATTTGGAAAGCACGAAATCTTTAAATTACATGTTTAGTGTATAATATACATATTAAATAAAATTAACGAACAAAACAAATAGATTGTAAACCAATTATTTCACTATATTTCCGATTCTGATCAGATATTTTTAGTAGGAGTTGTGATGAAAATATGATAAACTAACTTTTTTTAGTACAACTGCCATATAATTCAGTGGCTGTTGTTTTGACATAGATAGTCATGATTTATGTAAATATCAGTTGCTGTAGTAATTATATGTCTACGGTAGTTTACTTTTGGTTTATGATATTAGACTGAAATTAATGATTGATCTAACAATCAATTATCTATTGAACAGTGCTACTCTACTCTTAAAGTACCAAATTTTTAGCTATACTTAAAACTGTAGTTGGTGCACACATTAATTTTATGCAGTAAGTATAGCATTTTACTATATGAGTCATAGCCGACAGTGAAATAATGATTGTGTACATAATAATATTCCAACACCACGAAGATCAGTCTACCAATGATTTTACTAAGCTGACATTCCTCAACTAATGTTTACCTGATGCTGTTCTGTTTTTTTTTACTTTGACTGACAAATAGGTATTAGAAGATGAGTAATAACATTACCGTTGAAATTTGGGAAGAATATTATTGACTTATCTAGGTACCTATCGACCTACCTACCTGTAAAACTTCAACAGATACACAGTCAGTATGTGTATCTATTTGTTACACCACAGAACATACTGTTACATTATTGTGAAATTTACACCTTGTCGTATAAACTTTCTGCAGAGTTATAATCTAATGTGCTGTCGTGTATGTAATTCAGAACGATCCACCTTATTGCGCATTTTGCATGTTCTTCTTATTATATTAATTTTCATGATCGCTTAATTAGACAGACATTCTTTGATATTCATATTTTAATTTATTAAAAGCTCCGAATTTCTATGGCTGAGACAACAAAGGTTAGGTTCTTTTATTTGTTTTAGTAAAGCAATTTCTCAATGTATGTACACTTGGCTACCCTTTGTACCTTCAGGTGTCTACGGTGTGCCGCCCGATGTGACGCACCACACCAGTGCCCTCAGACGAGCTGATCTGCTCATGACAACCGGACAGCTGCCGCCTTCCCCGGCCCACCACACGGCCGCCCCCATTCAGCTGATGAACAACGCCGAACTACGCGAGGAGTCATGCACCGATAACCTCACACCAGGTAACAATGAGGTAGTAGGGTGATTTTAGAAGAATATAATGCCATTTGAAGTTAGTTATTTAGGAGAATATTATTAATATTATTATGTTATTTGAAGTTCGCTAAGCCATGGACTTCTATAAATAGCTATTTATAGAAGTCCATGGCTAAGCCTAGTAAAATAATGTGTACGAGTGGGAATTATTTCAAGTTAGTAATGACCCGTAGTGTCATAAAACCGAGTCTTTTTTGGTGAATTCAAGTAATGTTTAATTGAATAAAGGCCACACTAATATTTTCTTTTAGATCAAGATGTCTGGTTAGTTTATTTTTTTATAATTGAATACAATCATGTTGATATGTTTGTTCAACTATTCACGCTGTACGAAGTCAATGTACAACCATAGTAAAGACTGATTTTATTAACATGACCAATGTTTGAACTATGTGAAGGTAGCCTTTTTCAATGATGCAATGCGCTATCTGTTTCCAGGTGATTGCTGTCCGGAAGAGATCAATGCTTCTATACCCAACCAGGTCACTGGACAGACAACTTTCTCACTTGCAGATCAGCAAGAGTCCTCTGACAGATCTAGATCAGAATCCAGTGGCTCCTTCCGTTCCTTAGGACTTACTTTGGACGAAGGAGGTGAGTTTCGGTTAATGCTACGAGTTTGGTTTGATTTCTTTTTGATTTCGACGTTGTATCCAGAGTTACATACATCTGTGATTTTTTGTGACAGCTCTGGTGGCGACTCGCGTTTCCGACAAAATTCTGCAACTGGTGCACACTCTGAAGAAGCCCAAGCGACGTCCTCTGCTCGAATACTTTAAGGATGAGGACGACAGCCAGATCCAGACACCTGGCCCTGATACCAATGCTCCCCAACCCAAGGGAGAGATGAGCAAGCCTGCTATGGGCGAGGATCTGGGGGTGAGTACTGGGAAATTCAATTTTTTTATTGCCAGGAAAAGTGACACAGTTAATTTACATGTAACATTGAACTATGCTACTTGTTAAAAGTTTGCTCTAATATTTACATTATGAGATGATATAATTTTTTTTCAAAAGATTCCATCTGGTTGTCCAATCAACTTGGAAGCCGCTCTGCATCGCTACGCCACAGTTAGTCCCAAAGCCTTTGTGATGTCGTGTCTGGATCCCACTGGTCGTCCAACCCATACGCTCACTTACGCGAAGCTTTACCAGGCAAGGGCATGATTAGTTTTAAGTAGTAGT
>JAUYWI010074731.1:0-13889 GCA_034780595.1 Parotoplana pacifica | reverse complement strand
TGAGTATCAATATGCAGCGGTATATTTTCCAAAGGACAAATATTTGAAAAAAAATTGGAGTCGAAAACGACTCCTCCATACTTTTAGTGTTAAAATTAACTCTACTAATTTCCATGATTATTTACATGATATGATTCTGTTTCCACCGTGGTCTTTGGTACAGTCTGATCCCTAACGAGGTCCTATTAAATTAGAGTTGAGTGAAAACATACAAAAAGGTTATATTGCATTTTGTGTTCAAGTTTCAACCTGAGAGCTATTTATATATTTTTAAAAAGCTTTTCAAGATCACAACAATTTTGTTTATAGATACAAGATATGCAGTATACACTAGAAAACTGTTGAAAATATCAAACAAATATACTGACCAAAAGGTAAGGATAAATGGAATAGCGCATCAAAATTACTGCATTCTTTATCAGATCTGTCATTAGTGCATCAGAACGAAAAATTAAAGTGTGAAAATAAGGTCCAGTGATATGAGGACCAGGGCCAGACACAGTTAACATAAAAATAAAACTTTCAATTTTTGTGATTGAATAGTCTAGAACCAATAAAAACAATATATAAGCTATTTAAGTACGTAAGGTGATTTAAAAAAATCATTATGTACCATTTCTGGAATTGTACTCCAGATAGTAACCAAACCCAGTGTATACAGATGTACAAAATTATTTCCATTGTCATTTATAAAAGTTCTTTAACCTTCAAAGAATAAAGAAACATTGCAGTTTTCTTGACCATGAGTTCCGTTGCTAAAGGGCACCCGGCATTTCAAAATAACTTCTTAATCCTACGAGTATAAGATCTTCACAAAATGACCACTTTTGAAACCAAAATGTCAGTTTTTTTCTGTTCAATAGTTATTTTTCTGAATGCTATAACTTTTAAATCCAGATTAGCATAAATATCATTTGTAATTTTTTAAATCTTTTTCTTCCTGGAACACAGGATTAGTTTGGTCCACCCCCGTGGTACAAGTGATAAATTCATAGATTAATTGGTAGACGAGTTAGATATTTTTATGGTAAAAAAATTTTGATTGACTCTCAAAATGCACGTACCCAAAATCGATTAAAAAGGGTAATATGGGATAAACAATAAATAATATTAGTTAAATTATTCATTTGACCACAGAAACGATTTTTTTGAAAAAGTATATTGTGGCCCAACTTTTATTTTTCAGAGGGTAGTACACGTGACAAAGTCAGACCCCTAAGCGAATTTCATCGGATGAGTCATTTTCGAACAGTTTAGTAATATGGGATAATTTACCGCCACTCCATAAACAGAATACTGTATTTTAAATTGTTATACAGAGAGATTTAATTTTCATATGGATATTAATTTTATTCACTGTGACTAATTTGACAAAGAAGAAATTTGAAGTTAAAAAACGATCGATTATGCGTACCATGTGTATGAAACACATTGTGCTTTAAAAAACACAAAGTTTATTTGGAGAAAACTTATAAAAAACTAGACACCGAGCTTTCGAACTTCTTGGTTCATAATCATGGTACAAAGTAAAATTAAATTAAACAATCAAAGATAAATAGCTAAGAAGCACACAGTGGGAAGCAAACGTTACCTAATATTTATAGATTGAATAATATTGTTAGCAAGAGAGGTGTACATTTGAGAAACTATTATTTAAGTTCAGATAGTTTTACGTTTAACAAAAGCCAGTCTAATGGTTTCTTCAATAATATGTACACCTCTTTTGCTGACAATATTATCCAATCTATAAATATTAGGTAACTTTTGCTTCCGACTATGTGCTACTTAGTTATTTATCTTTGTTTGTTTAATTTAATTTTACTTTGTACCATGATTATGAACCAAGAGGTTTGAAAGCTCGGTGTTTAGTTTTTTATAATTTTTCTCCAAATAAACAGTGTGTGTTTTTTATTTATCTTTTATATTTTTACAGTGATAGTACTGTTTTTACCAAACAATGTGCTTTATTAACACAGTTAGGTACTCATGATCAATAATTGGCTAACCAACACATATCTAGTAACTAAACTACGAAGAGCTATTATTCCATTCTCTATTGAATAGACACTATTGTATACTAACAATTATTTTTTCTTCAATAGTAACTGATACAAAACAATATCAAAATAGTTGATTTCTTTTAGTATAAAGCCACAGATAGCTAGGGTATATGCATTACAAAGTATGTGAAAAACAAATTAAATACACGAAGCATTATCTAGGCCTACGAGCTAGCTAGCCTTGTCAGTGTTATACGACAGACTTCTGAAAATGGGCCAACTTTTCAGAACCTAGAATAAACAAATTCGGTCTATACATGGTCTTTTACGATGTGTGCAAATTTCATAGAATACATGAATATATTTTTCTAAAATTGTTTCTTCAGCACCGTTAATGGTAATAAACTTTTACCGATTTCATTGGAATGTGGCACAATAATATCACGTGTCTGAGGAACTATTAAAAAATCCGTATAGTTTTCTCAATCAACCTAGTAACCACCTAGAAACGAGTAATATTTGTGTTAGTAGTATAAAACGAAACTTTAACTATTTAACTAAAATTTGGATGTGAAACAATATAGTTAGAAGCTTATTGTAATAAAAAATATGTTACTGCGAGAGTAATAAAATACTTAAATAGATTTGAAGCTATTGTTAATTTATGTTTAAAAAATATCTTTATAAATAACATGTCAATAACTTTCTAATAATCTAAATATAAATTTTGTGTAAAAGTTATTTAGTCAGTTAAAAACATACAAATATGAAATAAGATTGGCCAAAAGGCCTAAAATATGGTTAGCTCTCTCCAAAAAAATAGTAGGTATTTCAGAACATAAATTATTTTATAAGAGTTTAGAGCTAACAACGGTAATAAGTATATTAGAATGCAATTTGGAGATTGTAAACATTAACAATAATCTAAAGATCTTTGTTTTCTTAAACTTTGTATTTTGATTTTGTTAGCTCTAACAAATTTTATAATAATTTAATTTATGTACTGAAATACCCACCTAACCTACTAAAAAACCAAGGATAACCGTATTTTTCTATTTAGTTCAAATATTTTTGGAATTTGATTGGAGAGAGCTAACCATAATCTTTTTAGGTCAAGCTTATCTGAATATAAGATATTTCGAATTGTCTATGTTCTTAAAACAGAATAACATTATACCATCACTATCATACACACAAACAGCAACATACTTTTTTATTTTTGTTAGATAGAAGAGATTTTTTAAATTACTATTCAAACAAATGCACTCAAGCTATTCATAAGTTGTCATAGAAGTACTAGGAAAATAGACTCAAAGCAGCATTATCTACTTGATTGAAACTTCTGCATATCATTATTTCAGGTAATTCAATATTCCTGTAATTTAAATGCTGATACTCCCAAACTGCACAGTAGATTCTTATTGAAAATATGTCTGGTGGGTTTTAGTTTGACTAAGGTTGTGTACACAATCCTAAATATGTCAAATGTGTTTGACAGTGAATTATGATACTCCCTAAATTCAACAAATGATTTCCTGATATTTTCAACTTCATGAACTGTATAAACGTGTATCAAAAATCTTCCAAATATTTTATTTTATAATATATCAAATGTTAGAAAATTTACTGAATTAAAATATAGAAAACATCCATCACTAGTATTATTCCTCTTTTAAATTCATTAAACAGTATTCTTATTACTTTCCAACTGCCTAATTAAAATAAAATGTTTTCTTTGATTTTTTTGTAAAATTCTAATTATATTAATATTCTACTAAATAGTAGAACATTTCGCATAAAATATTTTTTTCAGTAGACATCTTAGCAGTAAAAGAGAACTTTTAAATATTATTATCTACTTGGCCTTTAATAACAGCTAGTCATATTTTCAGAGGTAGTGGATATTCTCTATGAACAAATCTAGAATGGAAAGATTAATTTATAAAAATAGGGTTTTAAAAAATTGAATGGGAATAGATTTGTTACCATAATACAATACATTATGTTAAAGAAAGTTTCTGGTATCACAAAACTTAAAACTTGCTTAAATGTCTGTTTTTGTGTACATATGGGCTACCCAGTGCTATAAGTACATTATGTAGGAGTATGTACATAAATCTTGTACAAGTATATAAATGTACAGAGTACAATTATGACTCAAATGTGTATTCCTATTGCTGCATAATTGGATCCATATTGCTTTTGTTCTATCTAACAATATTGGATACAGAGAGCTAAAATGAATCCCATAAATGTATTTTGAAGAGTCCATATTATGCGACCAGACTAGTATTTAAATGATAAATTCATTATACAAAGTAAACAATGTGTATCCATTTTTAATTACCTGAACTAGAGTATGACAGTAAAATAATCAAGGATTTGCGAGTAACTAATTCAATTATTTAACCTCCTCTTGCTAATCATCATCAGTAAGGGTCATTGAATTTTATAATAAAACCTGGTGAAACTCAGAGATGGTAAACTATTTCATTAAATCTCACTACAATGAATGAAGCAGCAACAACAAATAGTCAAATACTACTACCATAAGATTCATTTTTAAAAAGCATAGATCACACAATACTTCCATTATAGCTCGGGAAAGATATAAAACAACAGGAGCAGCTACAATCCACAACTTAAAAATAAATGTAAAATAGAAAGAAGTTGACCCAAAATTTAAATGATCTTGCAAACAAATCAATATGGATTTTCATGCCACAATGAAACGTCTTGGCCGTGTGAACCCTCTCTACAATTTTTAGATACTGGCACCAGAATATAGTGCATCATTGCTTATACGAGTAGTCATGGCCGTTTTTAGCCAACTACATTCTGATTAAATACAATATTACTTTTCGTATCTATCCCCCCCACATAATACTGCAACGAGTCAAAATTGGCTTTGCAAAGGACAACTCGTAGCCCAGATGTCAACTTCTTCCTATATAAACCTGACTACAACATTACAAGAAGCACAATTACAATTAAAATAATCAATAAAAGCACACCTATCACACACCATTGGCGCTTGTCACTGGACATATGAAGCACCCGGGCCAATCGCTTCATATTGGCATCCAATCGATTCTCCGTTCGACCCATTTCTGTCCCAATGTCGTCCAACAATTGAGCCTGATCATCAAGCTCTCCACCAATTGCTCGAGACATGTCCTTTAGAACAGTGATGCGACCTCCAATGTCCTCCAAGCGGTTGTCCTGCTGAGACAAAAGCATTTGTTGCTGAGATTGTGCCTGGGAGATGGCGCCATCAGGATCACCGGATGAGTAACTAAACATATTTAATTAAACAAAAATAGGAATTATTATTATTATGCATAAAAATAATTGATTGAGATACAAAGATATTCCTAGTCGACCCATCGTATAGGTAACGGTTCATGCACGGAAATTATAGACATTTTTGTTATTTTCATCT
This sequence comes from Parotoplana pacifica, assembly GCA_034780595.1. Classification (NCBI taxonomy): domain Eukaryota; kingdom Metazoa; phylum Platyhelminthes; order Proseriata; family Otoplanidae; genus Parotoplana; species Parotoplana pacifica. Next base: position 8,447 of record JAUYWI010074731.1, on the reverse strand, counting down.
TCGTAATGAAGCACCCTCCACCAAATCCTTCATTAAAGACTCGACAGATTTTTTTAAAATTCAGAATCCACCATACTTATCACTATGGACGTAAATTATCTCAAATTGTCACTGATAAACAAGAAGAATTGGATATTGTTTTTTAAAAAACAGTTTGATAAAAGTAAACATTCAACTCGTAAAATGCCACATGACATTATTTATAATCTACTCAAATTAGTCCTTAAAAATAACTAGTTTTAAATTCGATCAAACTTATTATCTTTAAAATAAGAAAACAACTATGGGACACATACCGCCCCAAATTTTTACTATCTTGTTTATGTCATATCTCATGTATTTGAGCTCGACATGTTTCGCTGAAACTCGACATAGTGTGTTAACAAACAAATTAATGTTTATTTTTATTCACCAAAGCCATTATGAGACCGGTTTCAACCTTTGGGTCTCATTAGTCGTAGGTAGATAGGCTCGAGCCCGAACTCTTTGGCGTGTAAGGCAAGTATCTTACCAACTGAGCTATCCAGGCTGTTGGTGAATGTGAGCGCAGTTATCTAAAATATGCATGTTTCGCTATGAAAAAGACATCGCGTTTTTTTTTTCATTTTTATAAATCCACTTAAAAAGTTATTTAACCATCCGTGGCTAACATGCTCCCTACCCACTGACTATTTATCTTAGAATTATCAGAAAACGACTCAACCGATTTACATGAAATTTGGAGCTTAAACAATATTCTCTTTCAGAGTTTTTTGGTGTGAAAGTTTTAAGGTCCAACCCCCTAGGATCATGTGACAAAATATTGATGAATTGGTTAATATTTGATAGATACAATATAAACATTCCATCGTTTAACATCTATTACCGGTTTTTGAAAATATGGATTTTTGTCCGAGCCATATTGTGAATAAAAATGTGCCAACGAGTAGAATTTCTTTATCAACTTGATTCTTAAGAGTAGAAAAATTAATTAAAAAACATATTGACCAGAAAAAAAAGTAATGATATTTTTTGTGTCAAACAGTGACCATATTATTTTAAATCCTATACATGTGGATATGTATTTACACGGATAGAAAAAAAAACAAATTGAATTTTACACAAAAATTTGAATAGTACATTCAAATTTCGAATATACAGGGTGGCCAATAAGTAGTCCGACAGTTAGACAATTATGTTGCTTTAGGCTTAGTTAGATTTTCTTATCGATTTTGGGACCTGCCGTCCAGCCAATGCATTAAAAATGGATTTTTCTGACATTCAATTTTAATTAATATTTCTAAAAGAATTCCAAAAACATTAAAATTGCCTAGAAACTAATAACAAACCATTTTACATCATTTAAAGCCATTAATTTGTGAAAAAATGCACTTTTTTAAATCAATATTCACAGACCAGATAAGCCCTCCTCTTAGACCATTAACTAGGAAAGTATATAACCTTCCTAATACCATAAACTTAAGTTTAAAAAACACTATATTTACATTGTTTGTTGAAATGCCTATCCAGTCCCTAAATTCAATTATTAAAAATGCATCATATGATTAGAAGAATAATGTGTAGCTTTATAAAAACCAAAAATTGGACTGTTTTATTTAAATTTGAACACAGTATGTAAAATAATATCATAAAAGTCGATTTTCATTATTTGTTGTTTAATAGTTAGGTACTATAGTACTTATAACAATACCTATTGCATTAATCATTTATTTTTATATGTGTGGTATACTGACTTTCTTACACCCTTTTCCAATGGACTACTAAATGTACTTTTCATAGAATTTAATAAGTATACCTTCATTTTCTTAAAATAATCTGTCAATCTGTTTTTTTTATAAAAATTACCGAATCATTAAAAACTGCTTATAAAGAACAAGCCTAGTCAATTTTAGCACAATTGCGTGTTTTCGGTGGGAATTAATAGTATCAGAGGGAAAAAACCGACCTTTTAAAAATAACTGATGATGAATTATCTTCATCTCCATCAAATGTACGATCTATTATATGATCCAATTGTTGTTTTTGTGTCATTAGCTTTATTTTTTCCTGTTGGATTTCTATTTATTAGACCTCATCAGCCACGCATAATCACAGTCCTGAGCAACATAAAACTTTCGTATATTTCATATCAAAGTATAAAAGAAAGGAAAAATTGCTATAGTACCATATGAAGAGAGAAAATAGAAGATAATTAGAAAAAATATATTGGAAAGCCAGTATTTTTATTTAAGGGCACTCACGCTGGCCAATCAATGTGATAATAAAAAACAAGTTTACTTAGATAAAATTATACCTACTTTTTTAATATTACTATTAATACATTGTGGCCAGGACCTGCTTTGACAGCGTGAGCACCCTTAAAAACAGGCTTTCCAATATATTTTTCCTGAAACTTTTCTAATCCCCACTTCTTATGCTACTATAGCAATTTTTCCTTGCTTTTATACTTTGATATGAAATATACGAAAGCTTTATGTTGCTCAGGCTGTGATTATTCCTGGCTGATGAGGCCCAACAAGGCCGAAACAGATGTCTTGGGCTATCATTAGCGAGTAATATAAATAAATAGTACAATTTTAACAAAGTATACCTGTTTTTTATTACACGTAAAATCACACTCGTAATATTACACTCTATTACTAAAACTATTTTATATAAAACCATAAAACTATTCTACTAGATAAACGGCCGTTTTGCTTTAATTTACAACTCTAAAAGTGGGGTGGACACTACAGAATGACTACTGGTATAGTGGACTGCAAGGGTAAAAGGGAGTATCTGGTAGTGGGGACCACCTGGAACAGGGTACTAATGAAGGAGAAGAAGACTAGTGGTAGAAAGGAAGTACTGAAGGAAGTGCAAACCCTGAATACTGAAAAGTTCATAATACTATTGATTTTTAGTAGGAGCTACCTGGGAGTCAAGACAACTTGGGAAAAGGGATTACTTGGAGAGGGGACTACTTGAAAATGAGGAAGACCTGGAAGAGGGGACCACCTGGAAGATAGGACACATAGGACCTAAGAGAGGGACTTCCTGAGAATGGGGACCACTTGGGGAAAACAAACTACCTGGACCTGAGAAAGGGGATTACCAGAAACAGGAGACCTAGGAGAGGGGACTACCGGTGAGATAGGTTCCACGGGAGGCAGGACTACCTCAATAGATTAATGAAAATCAATAATATTATTGATTTTGGTTTGAATAATGATGATCTTAAAGTCAAGATCCAAATCGGATCTCACCATTCAGTGGTGGTATACATTTCCGATCTCGACTTGTTGAGGAAACTGAACCTTTCCCCCACACAATTTGAATAGTAAAAAATCGAAAAACAATAAACAAATGGTTATATACATTGGAAATATGTACTTCCTATACTAATCTTGATTTTATTCTTAACAACACTTTTTGGTAAATTTGGTCCTCTAATTTTTAATCAAATGAAAAGTATACATAATAGGAAACGCTAGTCCTTTTATTGCTGATCTGTACTTATCCTGGAAAGAATGCTTCTATATTTCTAATTTATCTAAACTGAATCAATCTTTGGCATTGCAACTTTCTAATAATTCCAGATACATTGATGATATTGCCACTCCTAATATTGTCAATTTTCTATATATCTATCACTCATAATTTCCCCAGAACATCAACTATTTTAATCAACAGATTTAGTAATACTAGTTCTGATAGAGTATACAAAAAACTGCAATAATGTGGTTGTTCCTACTAACATTTCTTATAATAACCACAATTATTATTTTTTGGTATTACAAATTTGTCATATTGGTTCTTCAATCAACCATGGCTATTACATTTCTTATATAAGGAATATGCATTTTTGGTATAAATGTAATGATTCCACCATCTTAAAAGTTGCATTTGATCTGCCTTTTAATTCAACTAGTACTTATTTTAAATAATAACTAGATTATGGCAATAGTGACGGTTGCGTACACATAAAACTGGTTAAAACTTTCTTGTCATTGTTTTGCATTTTATTTTTTTCATTTCTGACTTGTTTTTTTATGGATTTTGATTTTCCGATGAAGTAGATAGTACTTTCAACCACCAAACATGACTGACCAACTTATCATGCTTCAGCTTGAGTTGTTGCACATGATAACATAGTTTTGATTTGATCTTAAAAAGTTGTTGTTTTATGTTGAAGCCATGTTTTACACATCTTTTAGTTAGATTATATTCATTTCTATGATATTAGTACTGTAGATTTTAATTTATTATGTTTTTAATTTAGTATGTTTGCTGCAATAAAGATTTAATTCTAGTTATTTAATATAAATATTGTATTAAAAAATTACTATTGGTTAAATTGATCTTTTTAGTGCAAACTGAATCCGGATCTCGACTTCAGAATTTTAGTATACATTTTTCTTTTGTTGCTTTCTTAAACAGTAATCAATGAAATTCATTTATATAATGTAGATCATGAACATTAGACCACCTAATGTATACGATTAATAAAAAATGATTTTAGTAAAAATAATTATCTCAACACCCAGCAGAGGTACACACATCGGATATCGACTTGCACCATATGCGATTAGTACACACATAACAACACTTACCCGCCCACACACAAACTATAACAAGAATCCATAACACTCGAAAGTTTCGAAGATACAATACTAGAAGACTCTTAGTTAAATCCAGAGTAAACAAAAGCTTATTTGTGGGAGTTTTAACCAACTTCCAAATCTTTTCATCAATATTACAAGATTAACTACTCACACAGCAGCATTCCCTCTGACAGAGACTGATGAGCCAGTGGTCACTAATGAGGCAGAGGCATTGTCAGGATTGGCCAAACTTTTCTTCAGTTCGGCCAGTCTAGTACGTGTGTGGTCCACAAAATTCTGACGAGTGGATAATTCCTGGCGAGACAGGCTAAACTTGCCAGGATTTCGCTCAACAATAGACACAGTCTCCTGAATATCCTCCAAGTCCCACTCGATACTGCGAAGTGTGGTACGAAGATCAGTAGTGGCTTGATTAAGAGCCTCACTGTTTTGACGAGTTGCTCCTTGACATGTCACCAATTTTCGCCAGACTGAATATTGGTGATCTGCAATACCCAAGGACTTTGTAATCTCATCTCTAACCACAAAGTAGGGATCAGCATGACTCATTGCTAACTGTAATATCCAATATCTAAATTCAAAGTAGAAACAAAAATTTAGATGAAAATCAAAAAGTTTTTTTTAAAACCTAATGTAGTTAAATCACTATCACAAGGTTAATATTAATATACTGCTTTATTAAAGAAGGAACACCAGAATTTGTATGGTAAATTTACTAAATAAGTCAGGGATATGTCATAGTATCCAAAACGTTTTGACAAGTAAAGTAGTATCAATAGCTACTAGTAGTCTGTTAAGTAGATTCTATACAAATGATGCAAACATATATAATTTGTCTATTTAAAAATAATATTACATGCTAATTCACAAAAAAATTCTAGAGATAAATATAGAATATGTACTACACTATTTTGATTGTCTACATCTGAAAAAAAAACAAATGATCAGACTTTCTGGAACTAAGCTAGTAGGTTTAAAATTGTAAAGTATGAGCTAGCCTAGCCCTGTAAGAATATTATAGGACTTCTGAAAATGGACCAAACTTTGGACATCTTTGCCCCATACCTTGTAAATCTTAAAACAACCAAATTTAGTAAACAGATTGTGTTTTCACATGTTCATAGAAATCGGTTCAGTATATTTTGGTTTAGCCATCTTTTTGAAATTCTTATATTTATTTATTTCTGCAACACTGATAATGGTACCTTAAACTAATTTCAATGAATTTTGGCACATATATTAAGTGTCCAAGGGTCTATTAAAATCTGCTTAGTTTCGTTGATACACCCTAGCAACCACCTAGAAACGAGTATTAAGTGTTAGTAGTATAAAACGAAACTTCATTGATTTAACTCAAATTTGGCTGATTCCAATAAAATTACATTCATATGACATATCTATTATACTAAACATTATGCCTGTTTTAATTTTGGTCACATACAGTTTAACGAAATTAAAGGCTGACAAAAACTAAAGTTCATTTATATAGGCTGTTATTTCTATTAATGTGATGTATAAATAGCATCACAATAAGAAACAGCCCAACACCATTTAACACATTATTTTTGCCTCTAATACATAAAATATTTCAATTGAAATTTGAAGCAGAAATGTCACTTTACATCAGTTTACAAGCAAGAATATTAGAGAAATAACAATAGAATGTGGAGTAAACCAGTTGAGTGTTGTCCAAATACTAAGCTTGTATACCTATAGGTATATAAGTACATAATACTGAATAAAAGTAAATTTAATAATAATCATTGTATTAACCTACTTTAATCATTAATAATATTTTGGGTGTTTCATAAGTAATGACATTGGATGCCTATAGTTCATAGACATCAACTGATCAATAATATCTATCATTGGTTAAATATTTGAATTTAAAAATATGCATAGTGTTTTGTCTATAATAATTTGAAAGAAGTACCTATCATGGAGATGATGCTATAGGTAAATCTACAATCTGTTGGTTCACTGGGTTCCAGAAAGCTGGTCAGAAAAGAACAATAAGAGCAATAAGTCCAGATCAGGTTGTCCATTCAGATTATTGTGGAAATGATAAAAGAGAATCCCAAATCTCAGTGTGCATCAACTATCAGATTGCAAGTGATTTTCGATTTGTGTGATCCTCCTGGTAAAACTGTTGACTTTATTAAGCACACTGGTGACTTGTGGAGAACTCTTCATTCAAACCCCATTCATCTGGATGCTTGTTTGTGGCAATGGGACAATGCAAGATCTTGTTCTTCCTGAGTTAAAAGGACTATCTGGCTAAAAGAAAGATGACAACTATCTTCCAAAGTCTCTACAGCCCTGACATGAATCTTTGTGTTCAATTGGTAAATGTTTATTTTTGTAGCTGAGATATTTAAATATTATTGATTTTTCAATAGTGTATATACTTTTGCAGTTTTGGCACTTAGTCTAAATACATATAAGTTTATTTTAATATTTGTGGGTGAAGAATAAATTTCTGCTTTCAGAATTAATGTACATTCATTATGAATACAAAAATACTATAATGTCAATGCATTTTTAGTAATTAAGATAGAATGGACAGTATTTTTCTTTATTTGGCCTTTGGCACATTCTATCTTCCCAATGACCTTGATACCATCATGAGTGGGAAGCTCACACAAACACCAACAAAATTGGCAAAAAGTTGGATGATTGGCTTATAATCTTATTGACTAATGACATATCACCACTTATGGCTTAGATTCTTCTGCTGAGCTTACCATCTTTCATTTCTCCAATGACCAAAATATTACCTGGACTACCCACTCATCTATTGGCAGTGACTACCTCCCCATTTTGACTGAAATTGCTCACTCATCCCACTCTGCATTGGAATTTCAGAAAAGCTGTCAGGAACCAATTTATCAACATCATGGAAGAAAAATTGTAGACATTGCATATACTTATAGAAAAGTATCAATAAAAAAACATTTTCAAATGTGATGTATATTCACAATAATGTGCTAAATCATCACCATTTTCAGTTTCAAATTGCACACTTCAATCAACTAATGTGAATTCAGTTCATACAATTTTTAGAAACTTGTTTATTTAGGTATTAATTTTATGCATTATTGTAACTTTCTGTTTATCTATACCAATTCAATATAATCATGAGTAGTTGTTAATCAATCCTAAATCTTGTTATATAAACAGCCAATTTTGTACAATTATCATCAATTTTTTTCTGCTCCTATCCAATAAACACTTGTTCTCCTACAACCCAGCTTTCCTTACTTGCCTTCACATCAAAATGCAAAACAGAATACTGGCAAAAATACATCAAAGAGATAGATTCCAATAAATCCTCAGCCAATGTCTAGCATACCAATGGGTGCACTGACCCAGCAAATCCAAGAAGCATGATAACCAATAAAAATCAGTCTGCCATCCCTGAATTTCAAAAAAAATATTCTGCAAAATGTATGCTACTGAGATAAGTAGAACCCCCAAAACAACAGTCTATCATCAAAGAAGTTCACTCTGCCATTGACCCCTCATGCAATTGTCAAGGCTCACATATTGGCCTATATTCAGACATTTCTATGGAGGGAGTAAACTCAGCAACATCCCAACTTCTGTTGTTGCACAACATTCTATTACTTATAATACTATCAATTTTCCCAGAATATTAACTATTTTAATCAATAGATTTAGTAATAAGTACTAATTTTGGCAGACTTACTAAAAACTGCAGTAATGTAGTTGTTCCTAATTTTATTTCTTATAATAACCACAATTCTGATATTTTTGGTATTATTTGTCATATTGGTTCTTCAATCAACCATGGTCATTACATTTCTTACATAAGGAATATGC